>JAJUPC010000814.1:0-71332 GCA_023614405.1 Avena insularis
ATACTCTGGGCCCTCTCGGTGATATCACATTGGGATAGCTTGCAAGCAAGTGATGTGATCACTAGAATGTTATATCACGGGAACGAGAAAAGAGTGCATGTCGGTAACGAGATCAAACTAGGTATGGAGATACCGATGATCGAATCTCAGACATGTAATATATCGAGAGACAAAGGGATTTAGTTACAAGCGTTAAAGGTTCTCACTAGAATGTGTAGGAGTCGGTACGGATCTCCAGGTCCCGCTGCTGATTATTGATCGGAGAAGGGTCTCGATCATGTCTGCATTATTCGCGAACCGTAGGGTGGCACACTTAAGAGTTACCGGACACCATTTTCGAGCACATATGTTTCAGACGAAAGAATTGCAAAGCGCAGGAATTGTTTCAATAGAAACCGGAAATTGTTTCGGGTGAAATTGCAGAAAGTGGTTCTGCATGTGATATTGAAATATTGCAAGGGGCTATATGTGAATGTTTGTTAATTAAAGTAATTAACAAAATTCTGAATAAATTTAATAAAAGAGTTTTATTACATGAGAGAGCATTAAATTTGGAGAAACTTAATGCATTTAAAGTGGAGACTTTAAAAGGGAATGTGAAGAGGCATTTTAATGTGGGGGGTTACCACCACATGAATGGGGGAGGTGAGGGGGCACCCCCCTCTCCTCCTATAAAAGGCCACCCATTCCCTCCTTCATCCTCACACCTCCTTGTGAAGGATCTCTCTCCCCCTCTAGAATTATTCCCCCATGGTCTTGGATTAGCGAGATACATGTTCCCGGTGGCATTTCGTCTGGAAGGAGTTGCTGCTTCCGCTGGATCGCTGGAGCGAGGAGGTGGAGGTTGTCCGGTGGCTTGAACATGTGTGCGAGTGCGGATGCGCCGCTGAGTTGCGGCGCTCGGACTTCCTCACGATCTTGAGATCGGCAAGTGTACGACTACATCAACCACGAGTTCCTACTCGTTAACAAAGCTCGTTGTCTACGAGGGTAAGTTCTCGTTGGATGTATGTCCACCCGTTGCTTTATACCTAGTAGATAGATCTTGGCATATAGTTCTCACCGTAGGAAAAAATTTGTTTTCTATGCTGCGGACCCAACACATCCGCGTCGCCGTCTGCCTCCTCCGTGTCGGAATTGATGCCGATGTTCCCCGCCGCGTTCCTCCTCCTCATGAATTCTTCACGGTGCTCTGCCTCAATAACGGTGGAGGTCGTACGCCCAGGCACTGCCCAGAAGCGCTGCCTCCCTTCGGGGTTGCGCAGGTCTGGGTGGATCTCCCACCGGTGGGCTCCACATAGCAAAATCAATGCCATCCGCTCCTTCTTGAACTTGTTTGGCCAATACACACTCGTGCGTGAGTACCGGTCCATTGCGCTCTTTCGCTCGGCAACTGGCGGTGATGCTCCTAGATCTGCCTCGCCAACGCGTTGTCGCGCAAGAGCGACATGACAGGCACCCCGGCGTAGATGAGCTCGAAGCTGGCCGGAAGCCTTGCGAGTGGCGACGCGAGTATGTCTTAGTTGGCGAACATCTGAGCCTCGTACAAGTTGAGTTTGGGCCTCTCCATGGCGAGGAAGGAACACGATCTGAGCTTCGGCCTCATGGTTACTGCCTTACGGGGATAAGGGCAAGGAGGTAGGCCCACTCGTGGTTACCACTGCCAATCAGGTCGTAGAACATACTACTCCCGGATCGCCCTTACGAAGGACATCCTTATCGTCCACGCTCCCCGATCCAATGGCGCCTAACAACCAGGACGCAGAACTAACCTGCAACCGCTCAGGGTTCTAGAAGACCCGATCTGATGGCTACCAATGGATTCTAGGGTTAAGATCCAACATTTGTCAATGACTCTAGGGACTCCATGTGTCAAACCATGGTCACAGAGACCAAAAACACTTAGGAAAGCAATTTCTACATTGCATGTTGCACCAGTGTGACAGAACTTGCATCACAGAATCCACTGGAGTATGTGTGGTCATGTGGATCAATATGGTTTAGGAAAAGAACACATGCAACGTGGTCATGTAGATCAATGTGTTTCATAAAAAGAACACATGCAATGTGGTCATGTGCATCAATGCGGTGAGAGGTTGTGGATGTGGCATGGTCAAGTTTATGTTCTCGAGGGATAAACATTTGTTTTTTGCCTCCATCGCCGGTCTTTGGTACCATTAACACGTGTTTAGACCATCATCTTCTTATCTTGTGCATTTAGGAAATTATGGCACTTATGTTTGTTGCTTGTAACTGTGAAGCTGTGTAATATGCTCTCTAATGCTAATACATTAAAAAATGATCAAAATCATACATATTTGGGACATAGGAGAAAAAATTCAACAATAATCACTGGTTGACAATACAACATCACTAATCATGTAGTATAATTTTTGGTACTTCCCAAAATTATAATATGTTATACCCTTGTTTCTAAAATGCATGTACCTAGATATTGTCTAGTGTGTATGTTCGGAGCAAAATGAGTGAACCTACACACTAAAAGTCGTGTGAATACATGTATTTCAGAAAAGGGCTAAAACATCTTATCTTTTGGAACAGAGGGAGTAAATATGAGTTTTGAACTTCACTTTTCACACATGTTTACCTAGCATCACTATCCTAAGATACCAGTTTCATGCGAGTTAGAGTCCTTGAAAACTTACAAAAATTGGTTTTCGTAAATTTTTCACTGTAATTTAGCCTCGGCAACCATGAGAGTCTGTAAAAAAAAAAGGCATCATGCCAAACATGCGCTTTAACAAAATTGGTTTTCATATAAATTTTTCCTCTCACACATCACACGGTGTTTTGCACTCTCCCTCCCTCTACGTACCTCCCTTGCAAGACCAAAATCGTTTGTTGTGTCTGTCGCTTGCATAGCCGTTCGGGGAGTGTCTTGGTATGAGTGATGGTTGCATTATCTAGTACTAGTACTGTACATCCACGAACACTCGGTCGATCGACTAGCTTGTTCATAACCCCATCGTTGAGCAAGTACGTACTTGGACTACGGCGACTTCTCTCGCTAGACTAGATAAAACAACCGTTTTTCTAATTGGATGACTGCTCGGAGGACCACTTCACCACCATGAGCTCCGGGACTGCAAGTACAACTCAACTGCTTTTCTAATTTTAAGGGACTTGATATACGGGATATTGTGGTTTAACGATACTGTTAAGAGATTACTACTACGGAGTAGTAGTTTGCACGAATATCGTTTCGTTTGGTAAGTGAGGAAAAAGCGAGGTGTTTCACAAATCCAGCCATGGGGGTCGTCTATTGGCAGCGGCGCAGAGAGGCCTGCTTGCGTCTGGTCTTGGTGTGCAACGTCACCCCCTGCAGTCAGTCAGTCTGTCTCTCTCTCTCTCGCTTTTGGTGGCAGGCGCTGTATGCGGCTTCCGCTTGGACGGATCCGATCCTGCGCTGCGCTGCGCTGCTCTCTCTCTCTCCTCCTTTTTCTTCCCTAGCTCCGTTGCTTGTGGCCGGTGTGCGAGGATAGATAGGATAGGAACGGAAAGCCTCGGGCGGGGATGGAGCGCGCGTATGCTGATCCACAGACCTAGCTTTGGGTCAAACGATTTCAAATTACCTTGCCTTGGCCTCGCCTCTGCGTTCTGCGTCTACCCACTACGTACTACGTAGGTTCCGGCCCGTTGGAGTCTTGGACCATTTCTTTGTCAGATTGTTTTGCACTGTACTACTACTAGTACGTATACTAACTTATCAATGACGGACAGGTTAAATACTACGCTCCCTTCCGCGACTGATGAACCAACAATTAATCGCAACCATCGAGTCGAGTGGTAGCGCAGGGCAGGTGGATGGCAAGTGGGCCCCGAGACCAACTTTGGCCCACCGCCGACTCCAGGTGGTCACGCCCGTGCCGTGCATGCCCCACCTTCGACCTGCCACTGGAGATCCGCTGCCTGCAGATGGGCCCGATCGAGCCCAACTCTCTGTCTCTGTCTACGATCTTGGCTGCACACGGAGATGCCCACCATACAACTAGTATACTGTATGTATACGGATTACGGAGCTGGTGGACCAGGCCGTGCTTGCATGTAAAAAAAGACCTCAAAACCAGACAAAAGTAGGAGCATGCGATCGTCCTCACATAACCTGATCTCTAACTTTAAGCACAAAACTGATATGTACGTCCGTCCAAAGAGGTGGCAGCTCTATTTGGCAACCCTGCCTCTGCTCTGCCTTCCTTCTCTTTGGGTGGCAGGGTGGGTGAGGACTGAGGAGGCGAGCGACAGCAGTACAAAACCAGCAGTAATCATGCATGGAAGCGTTGGGGGTTCAGTTTTCCTTCTCTTCTCTCTGGGAGTTTCCATCCACACAGGAAGGAAGACCATTACTGCATAGGAGTACATCTTGTTTCGCAACCCCTGCCGGCTGGCCGGTCCCGAGGCTGCTCCACTAAGAGGAAGAAGACTAGAGTCGAAGACACACAAGAATCACACAAGAAATTGACACAGGAAGAAAGAGCTTTTTATTGATATCTCTGTTAAACAGTACGTACAATGATTGCTCCTCTATTTATAGACTACACGGGGATAACGATACCCACATGGGCTAACCTAGCCTGGTAGAGGCCACACCGAATGGGCCCCTACCGGCCCAGTTTCCCAACTCCCCCTGGGTATCTTATCTGTATATCCATGTCTTAAAACTCCGAAAAACCTAGTGAGAAAAAATATGGAGAAAAGTACATGGTATACCTCTTGTTATGTTGCACGAATTGCCTCATTAAAAACCTCACGTGAGAAACTTTCATAAAAACTCACTAAGGGAAAAAGAGTACAATTCACCTAATCGTAAGTTAAGTACTCAATCATCGGGATCGAGATTTCAGCGACGAGTTTGTGAAGATTCTCCCCCTGAACCTTGCATCTCCCTCAGTCTCATCATGCCAATTCCACGAACACATCTCTCGAAGAAGATCGGCAATGATTTAGTGAATAAATCAGCAAGATTTTCACATGACTTGGTGTGCAATACTTTTACTTCGTTCATCTTTTGCAATTCATGTGCATAGAAGAACTTGGGGTTTATATGCTTTGTAAGATTGCTCTTCACGTAACCCGTCTGAACTTGTGCAACACAAGCAGCATTATCTTCATAGATAATTGTTGGGGTTTGTACGGTGTTCAGCCCACATGACATCTGGATGTGGCTGACTACTCGTCGAAGCCATACACACTCTCGTGATGCTTCATATAATGCAATGATTTCCGAGTGGTTTGTCGAAGTTGACACAAGAGTTTGCTTAGACGATTTCCAGGAAATCGCTGTTCCACCACAAAGAAAAACATATCCCATTCGTGACTTGGGCGTGTCTTGGTCCGAAGGTACCAAGCATCTGCATAGCCTACAACAGATAGGTCTTGGTTCTTTTGGTAAAACAATCCAAGGTCTTTGGTCCCTTGTAGGTACCGAAAAATATCCTTAACGCCTTTCCAATGCCTTTTGGTAGGCTCAGAACTATGCCTAGCAAGTAGATTGACGGCGAATGCAATATCCAGCCGTGTGCAGTTTGCGAGGTACATGAGTGCTCCAACCGCACTTAAGTAGGGGAATTCCGTGAAGGGTTTCGCAGCATAGTAAATCAAAATTTTCTACGGAAGCGAACAGAGGGAAAACCAAGATCTAATCTAGGAGATGCAAACAACGAGAGAGATTGGATTAGATCTTCATACCCTTGAAGATTCATACAATGAACGTTTCGTCGGGCGTGGGTGATGTAGTCGTACTCGCTTCTCCTCCTCGCGATCCGATCCTATCTAGCACCACAAGTGGCGGTGCCTCCGTGAGATGCACACGTGCAGCACCTCGACGTCTCCTCCTTCCTCGGACCAGCAAGTATGGTGGAGAGATGGATTGGATCTACAGACGACGGTGGTGTATATGGTGGAGAATTTCTGCTGCAGGCTTCGCCTACAAGCGATGGGAGGGAGAGAGGAAGGCAGGCTACTAGGGCTTGGAGGAGATGTGTGTGGGGGGAGGCGCACCATCCTCTATATATAGAGGGGTGGTGGCGTCCAGCCCTAACCCTCCTCCAAGCCTATCTCTAGTTTAAACAATTTAAACTCTCCTTATCTAGATAACCCTATCTCTAGTTTAAACGAATTTAAACTTATCTAGGATCGGCTGGGCCCTATGGGGCCTTGTGCCCCTGGCCCAATGCGGCCAGGACACTCCCTCATAGGCCCATGCCCCCTCCCGGAAGGTGGGACCACGTTGGCCCCCTTCCGGAAGGTTCTAGAAGCTTCCGGTACAATACCGATTAATCCGGAACAATTCCTAACTCCAAAAACTGCACTGCCTTATATGAATCTTATTCTCCGGACCATTCCGGAACCTCTCGTGATATCCCGGATCCCATCCGAGACTCCGAACACAAATTCATAAACCAAGTATCCAATCTATCCTAGCGTCGAGACACGTTAAGTGTGTGACCCTGCGGGTTCGAGAATATGCAGACATGATCTTCTATCAATAATCAATAGCGGGTCCGCACCCATATTGACTCCTACACATTCATCGATGATCATATCGGATGAACCACGCCAGGATTCAATCAATCCCATATATATATTCCCTTCGTCTCGCGATATTTTACTTGCGAGATTCGATCGTCGGTATCGTTATACCTAGTTCAATCTCGTTCACAAAGAAGTACTTTACTGTTCGTAATCCGATATCACTTTGTGATTAACTCCTTAACCACATGCTTGCAAGCGGTGTTGATATCGATTACCGAGTGGGAAGTATATCTCTCCGACTTGGGAGGGACAAATCCCATCTCGATACATACAACCCAATGATACTTTCCGATCACCGAGAGACACCTTTATGATCACCCTCTCATAGGATGACGTTTGATGACCTCAAAGCTTTCTTCCGATACCAGGGAGTTGTATTATCTCATGGTCTAAGGAATACAATATTTGACATAGGAAAAGCTTCGCAAAGATGAACACAATGACACGATCTAATTGCTTCGCTTAGTTTGGTTACATCCACCATATCATTCTCCCAATGATATGATCTCATTATTAATCGACAACTCATGTCCATGGCTAGGAAACCTTAACCATCATTAATCAATGAGCTAGTCCATAGAGGCATACTAGGGACACGGTGTTGTTCACAAACCACACAAGTATTAAAGTTTCTGCTTAATACAATTCTAGCATGGAATATAAACATTATCATGAACAAGAATTATAATAATAACATCTTTATTATTGCCTCTAGGGCATAATTTCAACAGTCTCCCACTTGCACTAGAGTCAATAATCTAGTTTACATCTGGCAACAATCTCACACCCATGGCAATCGAGGTCTTGATCATGTTTTACACGTGGAAGAGGTTTAGTCAATGGATCTGCGACATTCAGATCTGTATGTACTTTGCTGATCTTCAGATCTCCATCTGCTATATAATCTCGGATTATATGAAACTTGCGGTTGATATGCTTGGTCTTTGGATGATATCTTGGTTCCATAGCGAGTGCTATGGCGCCAGTGTTGTCAAACAATATCTCCAGTGGGTCCAATGCACTTGGAACCACACCAAGCTCAGTGATGAAGTTTCTGATCCAAACTTCTTCACTTGACGCTTCTGCAGCAGCCATGTATTCCGCTTCTCATCAGATCCCATAATCACGCTTTGCTTGCAGCTTCTCCGACTCAGCCTCCATTCAAAATATACACGTATCCCATCGAGATTTAGAATCATCCTTGTTTGTCGAAACTAGCATCGACGTAACCTTTACGACGAGCTGTTCATCACCCCATAGACTAAGAACATTTCTTTAGTCCTATTTAGGTACCTTAGGATGTTCTTCACGGCTGTCCAAAGGTTCCACTCCTAGATCACTTTGATATCTTTCGTCAAACTAAGAGCATTGGACACATCCGGTCTAGTACACATGGCATACATGATGGAACCTATGGCCGAGGCATAAGGCACTTTGCTCATAGCTTCCCTATCATTTACCGTAGGGACACCGAGCCTTGCTCAATATCTTACGACAACATAGGCAATTGAACCTTTCAACGCCTTATCCATTCTAAACCTTTTCGTAACCTTGTCTAGGTATGTACCGCTTAAAGCTATCAGCGTCTTTGTCTATCTCTATAGATTTTGATGCCCAATATATAAGCAGCTTCACCTAGGTCTTTCATTGAAAAACACTTGTTCAAATAACTCTTCACATCGTTAAGCATGTTGATGTCATTTCCAATAATCAATATGTCATCCACATATAGTACCGTAAACGTCACCGAGCTCCCTCATTTTCTTGTAGATGCAAGCTTCAGAGCAATTTGGAACAAATCCAAAGCTCTTGATCACTTGATCAAAACGAAGGTTCCAACTCCGAGATGCTTGCTTCATCCATAAATGGAACGCTGAAGTTTGCATACTTTATCGACATCCTTAGGATCGACAAACCTTCGTTGCATCATATACAACTCTTCATCAATGTTGCCATTGAGGAAAGCATCTTGACATCCATTTGCCATATTTCATAATCATGAAACGCAGCAATTGCTAATAAAATCGAATGGACTTAAACATCGCCACGGAGAGAAAGTCTCATCGTAGTCAACACCTTGAACTTGTCGAAAACCTTTCGCAACAAGCCGCTTTATAGACGGTAACATTACCATCCGTCCGTTTTCTTCTTGAAGATCCATTTGCACTCAACGGCCTTTCGTCGCTAGGAGGGTCCACCAAAGTCCATACTTGGTTTTCGCTCATGGATCCCAATTCGATTTCATGGCTTCTAGCCATTTCTCGAGTCAGGCTCATCATCGCCTCATAGTTCGTAGGTTCACCGTCTTCTACTAACAAGACAACAAGACAGGTTGCCGTACCACCGAGGAGGGGCACGCGACCTTGTCGACTGCGACGTTCGATGAGCAGCATCGTCCGAAGCTTCATGATCCTTGTCATTAGCTTCCTCTATTGTTGGTGCAGGCGACACTGGAACAATTTCAGGTGCTGCGCTACTCTCCAATTCAAGAGAAGGTTCAATAACCTCGTCTAGCTCTACTTTCCTCCCACTCACTTCTTTCGAGAGAAACTCCTTCTCAAGAAAGGAACCGTTCTTTGCGACAAACACTTTGACTTCGGTTCTGTGATAGAAGGTATACCCAATAGTTTCCTTAGGGTATCCTATGAAGACGCATTCGCTTTGGGTTCGAGCTTGTCCGCATCAACTTCTTGACGTAAGCTTCGCATCCCCAAAATTTAAGAAACGACAACTTAGGTTTAGCACCAAACCACAGTTCATACGGTGTCGTCTCAACGGATTTAGATGGAGCCCTATTTAAAGTGAATGCAGCGGTTTCTAATGCATAACCCCAAAATGATAACGGCAAATCAGTAAGAGACATCATCGATCGGACCATATCTAATAGGGTTCGATTCCGGCGTTCAGACACACCATTGCGCTGTGGTGTTCCGGGTGGCGTGAGTTGTGAAACGATTCCACTTGCTTTGAGATGCGTGAGAAAATCATAACTCAAATATTCGCCACGATCGGATCGTAGAAACTTAATCTTCATTACGATGGTTCTCCACTTCATTCTGAAATTCTTTGAACTTTTCAAACGTTTCAGATTTATGTTTCATTAAATAGATATACCCATATCTACTTAAGTCATCGGTAAAAGTGAGAAAATAGCGATATCCACCGTCGTGAAACACTCATCGGTCCGCATACATCGGTATGTATGATTTCCAACAAGTCCGTTGCTCGCTCCATCATACCGAGAACGGAGTTTTGATCATCTTGCCCATGAGGCATGGTTCGCATGTGTCAAATGATTCAAAATCAAGAGACTCCAAAAGTCCATCGAATGGAGTTTCTTCATGCGCTTTACACCAATATGACCTAGACGACAGTGCCACAAATAAGTAGTATTATCACTATCTACTTTGCATCTCTTAGCCTCAATGTTATGGATGTGTGTTTCATCCCTTTCGAGATTTAGAAGAAATAAACCATTCACAAGAGGTGCATGACCATAAAAGATGTTACTCATATAAATAGAACAACCATTATTCTCCGATTTAAATGAATAACCGTCTTGCAATAAACACGATCCATAAATAATGTTCATGCTCAACGCAGCACATAATAACATTTATTAAGGTTTAAAACTAATCCCGGAAGGTAAAACTAAGGAGAGCGTGCGACGGCCATCACATCAACTCTTGATCCGTTGCCAACGCATCGTCACCTCATACCTCGCAAAGTCCGCTTCATTCCGTAGCTCCTGTTTGAGTTACAAATATTAGCAACTGAACCGTATCAAATACCCGGGCACTACAACGAGGGCTAGTAAGGAAAACATCAATAACATGTATATCAAATATACCTTTGATGGTGCCAGCCTTCTTGTCCGCTAAGTACTTGAGACATTCGCTTCCAAAGGACCCTTGTCCTTGCAATAGAAGCACTCTGTCCGCTTAGGACCAGACTGAGCTTCCTCTCGCCAGGGCAACGCGCTTGCCGCCGCCTTTCTTGAAGGGCTTCCTTGCACCCTTACCTTTCTTGAAGGTGGGGGCTTGTTGACCATCAACACATGATTATTCTTTTTGATGTTCACCTCCGCTACTTTCATCTTAGCAAAGAGCTCGGATCATATCGGTGGAACCAATCTGATTGTGATCAACTACAAAACTTTGTAGCTAGGAGTGTCAATCTTGAGCTCCTCCGAATCTTGCACCAGCTTGCTCAAGGCGTTGAGTGTAGCCCGTCATCTCAATGGCGTGCTCACTAACGGAACTCCCTTCCTCCATCTTGTAGTTAAAGAATTTCTTAGAGATCTCATATCTCTCGAATGGGCTTGAGTCTAAACATGTTTTCAGCTCCTCGAGAATCTCAAAGGGCCCGGCGAACTCCTCAAAACGATTTTGAAGATCCGATTCCATAGCATACAACATGGCGATCTTAATCAAATCATAATCATCCTTGTGCGACTGATAAACAGCTTTTTCATCAGCCGACGCATCTATAGCAGGGGCGTCACCTAGCACTTTCTCAAGGACATAGTCCTTTTGTCTGCCAGCGAGAATGATTCTCAGAATGCGGAACCATTTGGTGAAGTTAGACCCATTGTTTCTAAGCTTTTCTATCTCAGCAAAAACGTTGAAGTTGAAGTTGGACTTGGCCATGTGATCTACAGTATTTGCAAGTACAATTTAGACTATGTTCATGATAAATAGTTCAACTTTTAATCAAATTACTAGATGAACTCCCACTAAATTCAACATCCCTCAAGTTGTTTGGTGAACATGATCCAAATTCACCACACCTAATCCGATCTTCACGAGAAGAGATGTGGCTTCAATGGTGGACAACGAAGTGTCGATCATATCATTCATATGACTCATGCTTAACCTTTCGGTTCATGTGTTCGAGGCCATGTCTCAGTACATGCTAGGCTCACAAGTCAAACCCAAGTATTTCCGCGTGTGCAAAACTGGCTTGCACCCGTTGTATGTGAGCGTAGAGTCTATAGCACCCGATCATCACGTGATGCTTGGACACGACGAACTTTCGCAACGGTGCATACATGGGGAG
This sequence comes from Avena insularis, assembly GCA_023614405.1. NCBI lineage: Eukaryota > Viridiplantae > Streptophyta > Magnoliopsida > Poales > Poaceae > Avena > Avena insularis. The sequence goes on from JAJUPC010000814.1 coordinate 11,611, forward strand.
AACACAGTTTTATCTTGATCTTTAAGTGAGGTATCATCTTATAATGCTACCGTCGCGATCTAAGCATAATAAGATACATAAAAGGATAAACATCACATGCATATAACTTTATGTGACATGGTATAGCCAATCTTCGCGCAATGATCTCCATCTTGTGCATTCCGGCATGATCTCCATCACTCCACCATGATTGCCTCCACCACGAATAGCAACTACAACTATTGCTAACTACTTAGCGATAAATTAAAGCTATTACATGGCGTATAAGAAGTTGACTCGCATGTCATACACAATCATAAAGACAACCATATGGCTCCTGCCGGTTGTGTACTCATCGACATGCAAGTCGTGAAACATTACAAAACATGATCATCGCATACAATATACACATCACATCTTGGGCCATACCATATCACGTAAAACACTCCTGCAAAAACAAGTTAGGCGCCTACTTTGTTGTTGCATGTTTTACGTGGCTTATGGGAGTAGATGCTAAGAACGATTCTTACCTACGGAAAGCCACAACGGTGATATTATGGTTGCCAAACTCGGTGTTAATCCCATGACAACTATAGTGAGAGAAACCGACATCCACCACCGCATGTGGTACAAGCCACACGTCAAGTGCGAGCGGTCTATAACGACGTCGCGTAAGGTTGGCCTGGACCGCTTCAATCTCACTATCCCGCGTCATAAGAAGAACACAAACAAGAGGCTTGCAACAGAAAACATCAACGCCCGCAACAACCATGTTGCGTTCTACTCGTGAATCACATCTACGCATAGATCTAGCTCTGATACCACTGAAGGGTTTCGCAGCATAGTAAATCAAAATTTTCTACGGAAGCGAACAGAGGGAAAGCCAAGATCTAATCTAGGAGATGCAAACAACGAGAGAGATTGGATTAGATCTTCATACCCTTGAAGATTCAGACATGAACGTTCGTCGGAACGTGGGTGATGTAGTCGTACTCGCTTCTCCTCCTCGCGATCCGATCCGATCTAGCACCACAAGTGGCGGTGCCTCCGTGAGATGCACACGTGCAGCACCTCGACGTATCCTCCTTCCTCGGACCAGCAAGTATGGTGGAGAGATGGATTGGATCTACAGCACGACGGCGTGGTGTATATGGTGGAGAATTTCTGCTGCAGGGCTTCGCCTACAAACAGTCGGGAGGGAGAGAGGAAGGCAGCAGGGCTACTAGGGCTTGGAGGGAGATGTGTGTGGGGGGGAGGGGGCGCACCAGCCCTCTATATATAGAGGGGGTGGTGGCGGCCAGCCCTAGCCCCTCCTCCAAGCCTATCTCTAGTTTAAACAATTTAAACTCTCCCCTTATCTAGATAACCCTATCTCTAGTTTAAACGAATTTAAACTTATCTAGGATCGGCTGGGCCCTATAGGGCCTTGTGCCCCTGGCCCAATGCGGCCAGGACACTCCCTCATAGGCCCATGACCCCTCCCGGAAGGTGGGACCATGTTGGCCCCCTTCCGGAAGGTTCTAGAAGCTTCCGGTACAATACCGATTAATCCGGAACAATTCCGAACTCCAAAAACTGCACTGCCTTATATGAATCTTATTCTCCGGACCATTCTGGAACCTCTCGTGATATCCCGGATCCCATCCGAGACTCCGAACACAAATTCATAAACCAAGTATCCAATCTATCCTAGCGTCGAGACACGTTAAGTGTGTGACCCTGCGGGTTCGAGAATATGCAGACATGATCTTCTATCAATAATCAACAGCGGGGTCTGGGCACCCATATTGACTCCCACACATTCATCGATGATCATATCGGATGAACCACAACGCCAGGATTCAATCAATCCCATATATATATTCCCTTCGTCTCGCGATATTTTACTTGCCCGAGATTCGATCGTCGGTATCGTTATACCTAGTTCAATCTCGTTCACAGCAAGTACTTTACTCGTTCCGTAATCCGATATCACTTTGTGATTAACTCCTTAACCACATGCTTGCAAGCGGTGTTGATATCGATTACCGAGTGGGCCCGAAGTATATCTCTCCGACTTGGGAGGGACAAATCCCATCTCGATACATACAACCCAACAGATACTTTCCGATCACCTGAGAGACACCTTTATGATCACCCTCTCATAGGATGACGTTTGATGACCTCAAAGCTTTCTTCCGATACCAGGGAGTTGTATTATCTCATGGTCTAAGGAATACAATATTTGACATAGGAAAAGCTTCGCAAAGATGAACACAATGACACGATCTAATTGCTTCGCTTAGTTTGGGTCTGTCCACCATATCATTCTCCCAATGATATGATCTCATTATTAATCGACAACTCATGTCCATGGCTAGGAAACCTTAACCATCATTAATCAATGAGCTAGTCCATAGAGGCATACTAGGGACACGGTGTTGTTCACAAACCACACAAGTATTAAAGTTTCCGCTTAATACAATTCTAGCATGGAATATAAACATTATCATGAACAAGAATTATTATAATAACATCTTTATTATTGCCTCTAGGGCATAATTCCAACATTCCGGTCCCAGAATTTCCTCCCCCTCTTCTTTAGGCCTGAACGGGTCCTTTTCTTGCTGCAGAGATCTTCCGACCATCGGGGTCTTAGGCCTGAACGGGTCCTTGTCTTGCTGCAGAGATCTTCCGACCATCGGGGTCTTAGAAGGGTATGCTTTGTCAAACTGAAATCGTTCCAACACCTTCTGGGTGTAGGCCGACTGGTGCAATAGAATCCCAGCAGGGGAATGCTCAAGTTGTAGACCTAGGCAAAACTTGGTTTTGCCTAAATCTTTCATCTCGAATTCCGACATCAGGTAGGAACTCGCTTCCTCAATATCCTCAGGTGTACCGATTATATTCAAATCGTCCACATACACCGAGATAATACAGAAACCATCCTGGGACTCCGTATAAAAACACATGGGCAATCTTCATTGCTCGTGTAGCCCTTCTGATGAAAGAAATCGCTTAAACGATTATACCACATCCTACCTGACTGTTTATACAGTGACTTCTTAAGCTGAACGCTGTATAAACCCCTATTTGCTCTATCCTGGTTCGGAACAGGGATACCTTCAGGTACTTTCATGTATATGTCTGAATCCAAGTTACCATATAGGTAAGCGGTGACAACATCCATAAGTTTCATTTTTAAGTCCATGTTTACTGCCATTGAGATCAAGTATCTAAAGGTAATTCCATCCATGACTGGGGAGTAAGTTTCCTCAAAGTCGACACCTGGTCGCTGAGTGAAACCTTGAGCAACGAGCCTTGCTTTGTACCTTACTACTTCATTATTTTTGTTTCTCTTTCGAACAAAAACCCACTTATGGCCAACAGGGCGAATGTGAGGAGGAGTTAGACAAACAGGCCCAAATACCTCTCTTTTGTTTAACGATAATAATTCAGTAGTGATTGCCTTCAGCCAATCTTTCCAATCCGACCTTTTCTTACAATCAGCGAGCGTGTTAGGCTCAGGGTCAAGATCTATGATTGAGGCAATTTTCTTGGCAAAATTAACGTCGACATTTGCCATGGCTCGGTTGTATGACTCACCCGAATTAACATAGTTAATGGCCATTTCGTCATGGAGTGCATCAGGCACATCCTCTTGCTCCACCGAATTTCCCAATCCGGGGGCTAGGTCCTTTAGTTTCCCCGCTCCGATGTGTGCGCACACAACTTCGCTAGGTATTTGCGATTTAGGAAAATTCAAGTCCGGAATTTCGTGCACTGAAACATCCGTACTTGTGCCAGGTCTCAAGTGGCTCCCCTCTTCAGGGGTAGACTGTAATAAATCTCTCTTATCCTTTTTCTTCGGGCGTCCCCGGGTACTTGGGATTCGAGAAACCAGATTCCTCGTCCTCTTAGGCCTTAGGGCGGGGCGGGTATACCATCATTTTTCTTTGGTATTTCAACCCTTTACGGTGCATTGCGTGCGAGCACATGCGACTTTGTCACGATCTTTAAATCACTAAAATGATCGAGGCGTTGATTCGCTAAGGAGTGCAAATCTAGTATCTTTTGGACTTCTCGATTAAACTCAACGGTCTTGGTCATGGCGTGGATCCCGTGGCTTGCCCGTGATTTCACGACTTTTGTCATCGAGGTTGATTACCTCCCCCAAAGTCGGAAAAAGATCCTCGTCAAAAATGCGATCAAGAAAGCGGGTCGTGTGACGATGCTTTGTCATGGGGTCCAAGAACCTGATTATAGACACGATCTCATAACCAACGTATATCCCGACTTTGGGCGGTCCCATCGCTGATCGCTGGGGTGGTGGTATAGGTACATATACAACAGCGAACCTTCAAGGTGGGAAATTTTCGGTCCGACCCTTGCGCAAGTTGGATAGGAGAGTGGATGTGGTAGGCGATGGTGAAAGTTGATGAGATTGGCAGCGTGTAACACGCGTGACCCCAACATGTAGTTGGTAAATTACAACCACTGAAGAAGTGGTGCAATGAATTTGATTCTTTTAATCAATGCCTCTGCAAGTCCATTTTGAGTGTGGACGTGCGATGCAGTGCTCAAGTTTGATTCTGTTGCCATGCAATAATCATCGAATGCCTTGGAAGTAAATTCTTGACATTGTCCATTCAAATAGACTTTAAGCGATAATCAGGAATTTATTCCGTATTTGTATGATCTGGGAGATCAACTTTGCAAAAGCATGGTTCCTTGTTGACGAAGCAAACATTGGACCATTTAGAGGAAACATCAATGAGCACCATGAAGTGCAAAGCGACCCGAGAGGGCTAGATTGGACCACATATGTCCCCTTGTATACGTTCCAAGAGCGAGATTTCATCTTTCACCTTTAGGGAGGCGGTCGAATGATCAATTTCCCCGTGGCGCATGCGAGCACTACGAAATCATCGAGATTAGGAAATTTTTCACATTAACATTATGACCATTCGAGTTGTTAATTATATTTCTCATCATCCGAAGACTGGATGGCTAACCTATCATGCCAAAGGCGAGAATAGTTCGAGCTTCTAAAGATGATCTTAAGGGTAGTGTAAATAGGTGGTGCTACTATCTTGGTGTAGTACAGCCCAAGAGCTAATGAAGGAAGTCTTTCGACAACATGTTTACCATTTTAAATCACGCTTGGTAATGAGTAGGAACTCCTTTCCATTCTCATCATCATCGGTCTCAACATGGAAACCATTTATGGATGTCTCTAAAACTCAAGAGAGTACGAGTCGACTCCGGGTACAACAATGCTTCTTCAATGATCAAAGTTGTTCCATTCGGGAGTATGATAGTTGCTCTTCCGGAGCCAACTACATTCGGACCGCAGCCGGCGATCGTCATTATGTTACCGGGGTTTTTGGTAATAGACTCAAAGTACTTTGGTTCTCTCAAGATGGTATTTGTGGTGCCGCTATCAGCAAGGCACGTTTCCTCCATTTGGGCGCCACACGCGTTCTAAAATATAGTGTCTAATTAATATAATGGAGCGAGGAAGATGCTTCAACAAATAAAAACACATAAACATTTCAGAACACAACCATCTCATATTAAATAATGGAATAAATGAATGAAATAAATGTCATCCAATCGCCAAAAACAAATAAATGTTTTGCTCTCATAGAGCTTACAACCATATCGAAAAGATTGTATCAGATTATTGCCAAATGAAATCATGAAGTAAACAAAGAGGAGCTCAGATGGATTCTGTAAAGAAACCATCAATCTCAGCTGCTATCTCCAGCTCGCTGAGCTTCTCTTCGTTGGCTATCATTGCCGAGGCAGCGGTGATGTCTAGCTGGGGCACGGGAGGGGGCACGAGGTGCTCAACCTCCATGGGCACCGTGGCGTTCGTGAGAACCGCCGAAGGTGCTACCACATGTGCTACGCCCTGTGCCACTACGGGCGCGGCGTTGTGCACGGGCGCCGCTCCGGGCGCCGGTGGTGCCCCCATCTGGACGAGGTGCGCCTCACGCGCCTTCTTGTTGGCCTTGAATGCATCCACGACGTGCTTGGGGGCCAAACACTGCCTGGAGAAGTGAGTCTTGGAGCCACAGCGGAAGCAGTCCTGGGGCCTAGCCTGCCCTTTACCCGCCTTTTGTTGCTTGGTCGCGTTGGAGGAGTTGGGGCCCTTCTTGCCCTTCTTGCCTCTCCTCTTGTGGATGGGCTTGCGCACCTTGTAGGCGCCGGCATTAGCTTCATAACTTGGGCCCCCTGCGAAGGGTTGCGTGGAGAAGTTCTTTTTGAGAACATTGTCGTGCGCCTCGGCCACTTGGAGAGCATCAATAAGCGCTGCATATTCCGTAAATCCTTCCTGGCGGTAGTTCCGCGAGGACTGAATAGTGGAAGGGTGGAATGTGGAGAGGGTCTTGTCTATCTTCTGCTGATCAGTGGTAGTAGAGCCACACAGCTGAAGAGTGGTACAAATCCGGTGTAATGCGGAGTTGTACTCCCCCACAGTCTTGAAGTCCGCAAACCTCAGACGAATCCAATCCGCCTCCGCCTGTGGCTGATCGGTGTACTTAAGCCTAGAGAACCGCTTGTTGAGGGCGGTCCAAAGGGCAGAAGCACTCCGTTCTGCCATGTACTCATTTTTTAGAGTCTCACACATGTGATGGCGGAGGAAATGCAGTGCTTTGGCGTTATCCTCCGAGGTGGTGGTGCTTGGGGCCGTCTGGGTCCCCGCACTCAGCGCACCCTTGATGCATCGGCCCTCGAGGACGATCTCCACGTCCGAGGCCCAAGTCAGTAGTTCAGCCCATCACAGGTCAGCGGGAACTCACGGCTCACGATTTCGGTCATCTGCAATTTATGCAAAGTATGTGAGATTACAGCAGGTAATCAGTTGCATAAATGTGATAATCGATACAATTATTCAAATATGAAGGCGGTCCAAAATTTAAATAGAAAACGTACATGCTAAGAATGAAATACAAAGAATTAAAGGCATAAAACATTTAATTACTGTAGAAAACATAGTGCGAAAACATGTACAAAGAAATGGTATAGTGGACACATACAAAAACATTAAAAACGGTCTGAAAATAGATTTTCGAAAGCTATTTTTTATTTCTACACGTTTTTTTCTTTTTCTGCGGGCCAAACGGCCTGGCCAGGTGGTACGGCCCACCCTAACTGGCCATGCAGGAAATGGGGGGATCAATCCCACGATTCCCTCAACTACGGCTGCTGCATGCTGCATGCGCACGGCTGCATGCGCGGCAGGCGAGCGCGGCGGCAGGCTGGCCGACTGGGCTCGCGCAGCAGCGCGGCTTGGGCGAGCGCAGTGAGCAGCTGCTGCACGCGCGCGGCCAGCGGCAGAGGCGTGCGATGGCCATCGAGGCCGGCGGCGGCCACGTAGGTGCGCGGGCAAACACGACGCACAGCCAGCAGGGTGTGCGGCGGCGGCGAGCCAGCACGGCGACGCTTGGCGGCCAACGGGGCCGTGTACTCCAGCTCTGCGACTGTCGGAAGCAGTACGTGTGGCCGGCGAGCGGCAGCGGCGACAGCGGCGGCCAGCGCCGCGTGTGCACGCGGGCGCGGTGGCCGGGGCGGTGAGTGCGCGGCAGGCGCGGCCAGCAGGGCCGAGCGCGTGGTGGTGGCCAGTGTCACGGCCAGCAAGGCCGACGAGGCACGTCGGCATGCGGGCGCGCGGTGGTTAGCAGCAAGTAGGGCTGCAACGGTTGCGAGCAACGCGAGCGTTACTCGTGTTCATGGCGTTGGCGTGGAACAGAAAAAAACAGGAAAAAACTTGATGTATCCGATCTGCTAAAAATTAATCGGCGCAATATACACAGCTGGTGCTCGCGACGGTACAAATATGCGGGATCAGATTTACCGACTCTCTAGAGTGTTGTCAACAAGTCCCTAGATCCGAGAGAATCGACATTGGTCGGCGACGGCGCTCGACTCGAAATCCACACAAGATGGGATCGATCTACGATCTAAACGCAAAAATTGAAAGGAAATCGAATGATGAATCCATTTTGCGATCAATTTCGGATTACCATCAACGAAAGCCTGCGTGATGCAGGCTCGGCGGTGTAACAGCGGAGGCTCGACGGAGAGACACATGCTGATAACATGTTGAATAACCCCGCCGCTGGCCGCCCCGAGGCTGCTTCACAAACGAGGAAGAAGACTAGAGTCGAAGGCACACAAGATTACGTAAAATTGACACAGGAATAGGGAGAAGCTTTATTGATATGTCACCCGGTAAAGTCACGTATAATAATTGCTCCTCTATTTGGGGCCATGGTCCGACCGACCATGCCAGCGGCCCGACCCATATTTTCGCCTCCTCCCAATGTCATCATTTGACACCGCAATGGGATGTTAATAATGACGCGACGTCGGTTGTCAGCACCGGTGGCTTCGCAGCGGCTGGTGTTTTCCGCCATCGTTTCGCGGCGAAAACTTCCGTGCATCCCAAACCGTTTGTGCCTTCGCCGCGGTCTATAAAGATGGCGCCGGCGCGGAGACAACAAGCCCAAAGCAAGAGCAAACCAACAACCGAAAAGGCGCCGCCACCAGCAGCCATGCCTCGCAAAGCAAGATCGCTAACGGGCGAAGATCCGAGATGCGCACTGCTACCCGGGACGTGGAGGTCGACGAGGTCCACCTCGAGGCCACAGTGCTGGCTCGGCGCGTATGGGCGGCGCAGATGCTGGACTTCGCGAAGGAAGGCGATATCGTCGAGCTGGCGCTGTATCAGGTGGTGGAGGCGGCGGCAACGGTGGAGGCGGCCATGACCACGCCGGAGGAGGTGGCCAAGGAGGCCGCCAAGGTCGCCATCCGCGAGCTCCGCCACGCCGCCAAAGCACGCAACGACGCGAAAGAGGCGCGGCGCGAGCATGCCCCGACTCGGTGGCGGAGGAGGAGCGTGTGGCTCTGACCGCTGAGGTGGTGGTCGTGTGGGGTCTCGTCGGTGCCGACGACACGGAGGTGGCGGAGGATGACGACAAGGAGGGGGAGGAGGTGGACCAGCTGGAGGCACCGATCGCCATCCTCATATAGATAGCGCAGGCGCTAGGCTTTGGCCCCAATGGTGCTCCGATCCCGGCTCTGGCTCTGACTCCAGCTCCTTCTCCCGCGGAGTTGCTCGCGGCTGAGGCGAAGGAGCTCGCCGACCAGGAGGCGGGGGACCACTGGGCCGCCGATATGGACAAGGCCCTGGCAAACCGGGCGGCTGACGACTGGAGGAAGGCGACGAGCAAGGCGGTGGGTCGCGACCATGCACGTGACCGTCACCGCGAACGCGTCCAATAGCGGGTCATCTAGTCCGCTAGGGCGGCGATCGACAGAGCCAGCGACAGCGGCAATGGTGGCCGTGGCAACGGCGGCAGTACGTCTCCTCCAGCACTAGCCGTAGTTCTAGTAGGAGCAGCAGTAGCATCCCCCTAATTTTTTTTAATGGCCTTTTTGTAACTTGTCGGGCTTAAAATATAATTAATAGCTATCTTAAGTATTAATGTGCAGCTTTCACTGGATTCTGCTACTCATTGAAGTTGACGCTGGAAAAGTTGAAATCAAGGACTCACTAATGAGAGACGAATCAGTACACATTCATTAAAGATGTGCTTCAGAGGTAATTTCAGTCATTATCGCACTATATCAGTCTCTTTCGTTTATATATACCCTGAGATATCAAGTAAGTAATAACTCATTTATTCTTTATTTTTTGCCGGGCGGGATTTGGAAAGCTTTCACCAATGCTACGGTTGGTGAATTTAAAGATAAGCTTAGTTTTCATCGGATCGATGTAAGTAGTACGAGCTAGACCCGCACATCTCCTGAATTCTAGTTTTAATACCATTATATCATGCTTGATTATTATTTAATTGAATCCTATTCTCGTAGTGCGAGAGTCAGCCACCAAGAACTAATTTATGTGGATACTTCGTGTGCGATTACATTCATTCGGAGGTCAGTGAGCGGGACAGAGGGACATTTGTAAAAGTACGTGAACAATATATTCACAAATTATATTGAGTGTCATTTATAATATTTGTTATAACTATTGATATTCATATTGATCTCCTTCTTTTATATATAGTTGGAAAGATTGCGGGAGAATCTCCAACCAAGGGAGCGCCTGATAGCAATTCAGGAGGAATTGGCGGGATTTATTATTGACCATGTCAGACACCCAGAAGAAAAATACCATACCTCCGGCTTCTAGTGATTTAATGATCTTGTAATCGAATAGACGAGTTGTGATCTCCATTTAATCAAATTGTATATATATGTAATGTAGAATTATATCTATATAATCATGACGATATTGTGTGTAATGGGTTCCTTCGTTGCGTGTCACTTTACGCCAAACGCAACCTCCTCTACCTATCCTCCTGTCGCGGCAGAACCCCCCATTCGGCTATCGCCGCAGAAATCGGCTCCAAAATTCGTCGCGCGACAGAAACCCCATTGGCTGCCGTGGCAGAAAACAGCCCTAAAGCTATGTCGCGACAAAAAAACCATCAGCTGCCGCGGCAGAAAACGGCCCCAAAACTCCGCCGCGGCAGAAAATGTCTAGTCTCGTCCGTGGTTCAGATCACTTAACCGACTAAAGATCCTCCACCCGCTGCTTTACGCGGCCACGTGCAGAATCTCCAGTCCCTCTTTGTAACTGAGATTCGGAGACTAGAGGCTGAAACCTCTAGTGGAACTAGAGGCTGTCTAATACCGGGACTAGAGGCTCGATTTCCACTAGTGTAATAAAGTGGTCTACAGACATGCATGTTTGATGGAATAACTGCACGCAATAAGGTTATGCTTTTGATGAGAAATTTGAAATCTATGTGTCCAAGGGTGGTGGGGCTAAAGATAAAATAGATGTACTACGATTCCAGTTGTCTTGGCTCATCAATGGCTCGATCCCTCTCCTAGATACGCGTGCTCTTTTTCAAAGGAATTTTCAGCTTTAGCCACATGGTAAAAATGTGCGAAGCAGCGATGCCCCCTCCATCTATATAACTCGACCCTCCGCGCGTGTATGAGCTCGCACACAGCAAGTGGCTTCAAAAAACCATCGATAGGAGATCGAGCTAAATCCAGTTTAGCGCGACGACATGGTTACACAAGCCCTCGCCGCCGTGGTGTGCGCCATGCATGCTGCCAGTGCTGGTCAGGGCCCAGCTCCAGGTCGGGTTCTACCAGAGGACCTGCCCCAACGCCGAGTCGCTTGTCCGGCAGGCCGTCGCCACGGCCTTTGCCAAGGATGCCGGCATCGCCGCCGGCCTCATCCGTCTACATTTCCACGACTGCTTCGTCAGAGTACGTGCATATTATACCTATCTACGCAGTTAGTTCCATGCAAGTATTACTGCGTATATACACATATATCAATTGCCACATATATAAAAATACATGCAGCTGTAGAAGATCTGAAAAATGTCGAAATTACTTCAAGCCATCATGAATATGTACGTAGGTTTTGAGTGACGATCCCTAGCTGGTTTATATCAGTCTTAAATCTGCAGACGTCAAGAAAGAAAAGGTAAATACTAGAAGCCCTACCTCTCGAGATAAAGAGAAAGTGGAAATTAAAGCAGAAAAATGGAAAGTAGAAAAGCTGAAAGTAGCAGCGGATATATACTTTTCTTTGTCCGGAGGCAACGCATATCCGTCCCCTCCTTGCGAACCTTTCATCAGACGAATCTGAGTGCTGTTTTCCTAAGGACTGTCAGATCCTTCTTCTTTTTTTTTTTTTGCTAGTGATGTCTATCAGAACACATGAACATTTTGCATCAATCTTAATTTCCGCGCGCATGCAGGGCTGCGATGCCTCCGTCCTGCTGGCCACAACGCCGGCGGCGGCAGACGGAGAGGCAAGCTATTCCCAACAACCCGAGCCTCCGCGGCTTCGAGGTGATCGACGCCGCCAAGGCCTCCATTGAGCAGAGCTGCCCCGGCACCGTTTCCTGCGCCGACATCCTTGCATTTGCGGCGCGCGACAGCATCACTCTCACCGGCAACGTCTTCTACACCGTCCCTGCCGGCCGCCGAGACGGCTCTGTATCCAAGGAACAGGACGCCCTCGACAACCTGCCCCCGCCCACATTCACTGCCCAGCAGCTCATCGACCGTTTCAAGAACAAGACACTCACCGCCGAGGAGATGGTCCTCCTCTCCGGCGCCCACACAGTCGGCCGCTCCTTCTGCGCCTCCTTCGTCAAACGCATCTGGAACGGCACCACCCCCATAGTACGTCCGATCCGGCCGGCCGTCGTCCGTCGAGACACTGTATTTTTGTACATATATAATACATTGCACGCAGCATTAATTACGTGCGTCAAACTGATAAATAAATATGGCTGTGTATGTATAAGGTGGATGCAGGGCTCAGCAGTTCGTACGCGGCGCTGCTACGGTCGCTGTGTCCGTCCAGCACGACGCAGACGACGCTGATCACGACGGCGATGGATCCGGGATCACCCAACGTGCTGGACAACAACTACTACAAGCTGCTGCCGCGTAACATGGGCTCTTTTCTCCGACAACCAGCTTCGGGTCGACGGGAATCTCAACGCGCTGGTCAACACCTTCGCAGCCAACGAAACCATGTGGAAAGAGCGGTTTGCGGCTGCCATGGTGAAGATGGGCCGCATCGAGGTGCAGACGGGGAGGTGCGGACAGGTACGGCTTAACTGCAGCGTCGTCAACCCCGCCGCCTCCTCGCCGTCTCCGGTCGAGCTGGCCTCCGTCGACGAGGAGGGCGTCATCGCCACGAGCTAGCTGATTAACCATCCCGCCATCGACTTCCATCTTCCACGTGGTCGTTTTTTTTTCTATTTTACGTGTGATGATCGCCCATGTTGGTGCTTTAATGTGGACCCCGGTGATGGCTAATAATTAAGCACGTAGGTATCATTTGGTGCCGGGTAATTTTGTATCATCTGAATAGAACAAATTTGACTCTTGTCAATTGTGTCATCGTTTACAGTCCCGCTTCAAAATAGATAAGGTTTATCCACAATGCTGGCAGACCCAGTCCTGAGCGACACCTCGGACCACCTTCATATAAACAGTGCAAAACAGTGTTGCTATAGTGCATCGGCAAGCTGCATAGCCGTCGCTGCGCCCCGGGCCATGCCCTATGTATCCTGGGGCCTAGATCAATTATGCATGTACGTGATTATATGAATTCAAATGTAGCAAAGTCTTCATAACACTAGTAGAAAATGGTACTTTTGTTTCGGAGTATTAGTTCTGGTTGTGTTACGAACCGACACTAATGTTTCAGTTACAACTGCTAGAAACAGCTGAGTAATCTCTCTAGTCCCGATTCGAAGGGGCTGGGACTAAAGAGTTTCTGGCAAGGCACCGATAGAAAACATGCCTCTAATCCCGATTCGGGACGGCCATCTAGTTTTGGTTTCACAACCGGGACTGCTAAATCGGGACTAGAGGACCGACCTTTAGTTCCGATTCTATTAAAAACCGGGACAAAAGGTCCTCCACATGGCTCCACGGAGTGCTCTAGCTGGAGGACCTTTACTAACCGGGACTAAAGGTGTTCTGCTGCGGCAGCGTTTTGAGGCAATCGGTTGTCGTTGTAACATCCCAAAAATACTAAACTTGGATCATCAAACTCTAATCATCAAAATTAGGGTTAACAAAAGCTTTTCTAAATAAAAATATGAAAGCATGCAAGTGTGTATGCATTCCAATTTGAATTCTTTTGAACCACCTTGTTTATGTGTTTCTTTGCTTGTAAAATGTTTCTTAGGTGAAATAAACATCATCTAAACAATTCCCAAACTTTTCCCAAAGACAAATAAATCAAAACAAAGCTAAATGAGTGAATGGTCATTTTGACCAATTTAACTTCCATGCCTACTTTGGCTGTCCCAAACTTTCAGAACTTAACAGAAACTTGTTTGGATCTTTACACCCCTTGATAGTACTCCTAACAAAGTATGAAGGCCCATTTTGTGATCATCCAGAAACATTCAAATGCATAGTTTAAAGGACAGTTCAAAATTGAATCTTTATCATATGGGCAGATCCCACTTTTTCAAAAACCACTCAAACAAGCTCAACATTCAAAACCCAAGCATCTGCAGACTTACCAGCACCAACCTAGCACACCCACCAAAAATCTTTTCAAAATTCAAAACTTGAATTCTTGCGGCCATTTCATCAAACACCTTGCATATACAAATCTTCCAAAATCCAAACACTATTGTGAGCAGTGATTGCAGCCTGACTTGTTCCCTCTCTGGTTGCAACTAGGCTTTAGTAGATCAGCTAGCTCATTTGCAAACATCTAGCATCACTGTAAGCTTGGCAATACCATCAATGGTGAACAGCCGAAGCTCACCATGTCACCCCAGTGTCGACAACGAGCTAGGAGAAGAAACAAGCCTAGCCAACATGTCTGGGAGCAATCCAACACCCTACCGCCACTCCCTGTCTAGCGCTCGAACGTTGCTAGCCCCTGGACCACACGCACAGACCGTGCCCAGCTCGCCAGCAACCATGCCGAGCATGCGCCAGCGCCGCAACACGCCCACCATCGCCACGCCCTTGCCGTGCATACTTGATCACCACCGACCCAGGAGACCGCCAGACATCCCCGTTCGCCGCCCCATGCTCCACAGCCACCGCTCGCCGTCGAAGACGCCGCCTCTGCCGCACAGAGCATCACGTGTTCCAGACATTTTTCCATCGTCCCTACGCGCGCATTAAAGCCGTAGAGCCTCGCCAGGAGACCACCGTTATCGCCACCGCCCATGCTTCTAGCACCGTAGCCATGTTCGCCATCGTCAACTATAAATAGAGGCCACCCCAAATTGAGCACACCATCTCCCCTCTATTCACTGATTGTTCCACCCCCATTCCGGAGCAAGCGCGCCGCCGGAATTTCACCGGCTGCCGCTCGGAGAAGAAGGGGACCAGCGATTGGAGCCGCCCAGGAGAAGCTGCGGTGCCCGGGGAGGTTCGCCGTCGTCGACTTCGTCGTTCGCCTCGCCGACCCTACTGAGCCCGTGAGCCTCCCACGACCCCCACACAGCGTTAGGTTTCGAGCTCGCCTGACTAGTTCATCGTGGGCGATGACCCTCGGTAGTTAGATTAGAACAAGATCCCACACTCACATTGCCCTGCAACCGCACCCCTCGTCTCAGCGCGTGTGGGGACAACAACTTAACCAGCCAGCGTAAGCGCTAATGCTTAGCAGGCCGACCCGATGTCGTTTCCGCGCCTATTTGAATTTAACCTTTTCCATTTTATTTCAAACACACTTCGCACCTAGTTTCAAAAATCAACCCAGCTCGATTCAGTTAACCAAATTGAATGAAACCAATTTTGTTAGAAAGGTTTGAAATGCTGAATCCAAGGTTGGATTTAAGTCATTTGGATCAGTAGATCATCCTTGGTAAAAATAACAAGGCAGAAGCTTTTCTGCATTCAAATATTTTTCAAATTCAAACCATAATAGCTTTTGAGTTGATTCCAACTCTCAAAAATCATATTTAACCATACCTTTCAGAATATATAAAAATATATAGGTTTACTTACAGAAATAATGACCAAGTAATAAAAGAATGCCACATAGGCATTTCTAGTCACTTATTTAATTAAAATAAAAGGGTAAAACCTTATTAAATTGTGACAACACTTTAAATGACATTCCCATGGACTAAAATATGTGGTGATGACATGTGTCAACATTATCCCATGTTTGGTTTGGAGAATATTAAATCTTAAGTAGTTTTTCAATGAGTAGAAATTACTTTTCTAAAAATAAAAGGAATTAAACCAAGCTTTAATCTTGTAATGTTAGTGATGATGCTAGATCATCTATAGGACCCTTTGTGTGATGATTGCAAGTAGTTAAGTATTGTTTGGTGATTGTTTACATCGTATTTATTTATAGATGCTAGTACCGACCAAGGATACGAGGAGGAAGGAGGATACTACGAAGAAAAAGCCGAGGAGAACTTCAACCACTGCTCTGCACAAGGCAAGCTAACACTTGCAAGCTTATACAATCAAGTTGACCTATGCAAGCTTATACTTGCAATTGTGCAAGCAAATACTTGCTTGTTACCATGCCAACTATATGCCTTAAGCATATGTGATCATACCCAATTGATATCCCAATCCTAGTTTTACTTGCAAGCTTCTACCTTTGTTTCTCTATCAAGCTTCCTTAGAGTTTACTTAAGTGACTTAGATATTAGAAAGATAATTGAAGGTTGCATAAAGAGCATAAAATTTGGCCTAAGCTAGATAATCTTGATGTCATCCTAAGGCATGAGATTGAACTTAGTTAAAACTCCACTTTTATCTCATTAGTACTCACCCCAGATGCTAGTGCTAAGCATAAAACTTGATCAACTTTAGATGGGAATACTTGGTGAAAATGGTTATGAAAACCTTAGAATGATGGATCATTCTACTAAGATGTTTTGACATGTGTTTCCGAACACCAGATGATTTTGGTGATGAAAATGTTGAGGCATGAGCCTTAGCCCTTTATAAAACTGATGGTTCTCTGGATGCGATACCATTCCAATTTTACCGTACAACCACAATACCGAAGATTGGGTAGGGCTTACTGAAACTTATATACCTTAGTATTGGTTCCCTCACGGCCAAGGTCTGAGCTGAGACTACCTTATGAAGATTGTCCACTTGCGTACCCAAGATGACAGTTGGTCATGGTTGGGAGGCCAAACTCACAGGAGATGCTTATACTAGGGCGTGTAATTGAAAGGTTAGGATTGATTATCCGCATCAGTATGGTGAATTCAGGATTTGTTCTGACGGATGTATCGAATGTTGTGGTGAAAGTGTACAATCTCTGCAGTGTCAAAATATTGAATAGCCGTCCGTGGTTATGGATAGTTGGAGTGGCCATCTGTTCCCCGTCGGATGTTTTCAAAATGACTTGTGAAATGATTTGAGACTTTGACTTGACCAAGAGTTGTGACTTGAGAACAAGTTCCCACTTAGGAGTTATAAAATTGTGACTAGCTTTGGTACTTAGTAGAGGTAAATCTGGATTTTGCAAAACAACCCTAGAGCTTAGTGTCCTATTACAAAAACCCCTTCACTTGTTAGTATTAGTTTGCAGTACTTAAAGAGTACTCATGGCTTTGTACCGCTATTCCCATTGGCGGACTATGAAGAGGAGTATCTGGAGGATGGACCCAGGAAGGTTACGACAACTAGGATCATCTCCCATCGTCGGCATTGCTGTGACCCGAAGATGGAGCTTCGCCCACGCTACCTATTATTAAGTATTTTTATTGAAGTTGTATTAAGAACTGGATCATGAGATCCCTATTTGTGTAAGACCTTATGTATGGTTTGTAATGGATGATGTCTTGTGGTATCCAATTTCTGTTATGTCTCACAAAATGGTAATCCGGATTGTGATGTATGGCATAACAGGCATCTGGGATTAAAAATCCGGGTGTTGACAAGTTGGTATCAGAGCCATCCTGACCATAGGAGACCCTAGTTATACTGGATGTTTGAATCCAAAAGCTTAGTTTCAAAACCAAATGAAGCAAATATTTACAAAAACTTATTCCCATTCTTATACTTTGATTCTTTCATAAAGATTCATGTTCCTCAAAAACTCTTGCAAAATCCATAAAATTTGACACTTGATCACTCTACTAACTTACTCATCCTATATTCTTATAGATGGACGTGAAAGTACAAAGCAAGTTTTATTAGTTGGGGAATGGAGGAGACCTTATCTTTGAGAGGGACTTGGACCAGCTTTCGGAACTTCTGGAGCGTCCGCACCCCGAGTTCTTTGGAGCTCAGCTCAATGATCAAGGAGGAGAAGATCCGCAGTGGCTAATTGTTGCAAGTCTCAGAGGAAAGATTGAACCTCCCACTGCTGAGGGAATTCAGTTTACCTTAAGAGAGAACAAGCGGCTCGATGGACTTACGGAGCAATGCAGAAGCTCTTTCGTCGGTGAGGGCAAAGTATCAATCGAGATCAAGGGAACCCGCTTTGAGTTTTGCCCAAGGCGTGATGCTAATGGACAACCTTTGGAAGCCCCATACCACCCAGCTGAAGACTCAATTGGACCACCTTAGCTTCATGATGTACGATTGTCGTGAGGAGTTGGATAACGTGACTACTCCAACCA
This sequence comes from Avena insularis, assembly GCA_023614405.1. NCBI lineage: Eukaryota > Viridiplantae > Streptophyta > Magnoliopsida > Poales > Poaceae > Avena > Avena insularis. Next base: position 29,715 of record JAJUPC010000814.1, read on the forward strand.
CAAGTCGCCATCATCAAGGCGAAGGACCAAACCGCCATGCTAGCGAAGGATCGCAAGTCTCGCCGTCATTTCGACAAGAAGGAGTGCATCATTGCGTCTTCGCCGTATCTCATCTTTGGAGGAGACCATCCACGAGAGGTACATGCGGTTGGAGGAAAGGAGAATGCGGAGAGGATCTTCGTGGAGACCCTTACTCCTATCTCAGCGATGATGATGATTTTACGGAGGATCGACTATGGAATTCTTCACCGATGAGGATGATTTCGCCTTCATCGATGATGATGAGGATGATGAAGCCACCGATTCCGAGGAGTAGTAGCACTTGAGCACTAGCGTAGTGAGTAGTATTCAGTCCCACTGTATCATAGTTCCATAATGGTTCTTAAAACCATCTGTTTACCTTTGTTGTGGTGTGTGTTGTATCGTGTGAATGAATGAATGAAAAGCAAGTTGCTAGAAAATCTGAGTCAAACTTTAAAAACTTTTCAAAGTCCAGAACCTTAGAAATTTCCCTCTTTTCTCATGATCTATCTCAATCTTCTTGAGATGCCACGCGTTAATCCCGGACCCGATGTTGCAGATCCTGCAAATGTTGGTTTCGGACCGCGAAGCTGAAAGAGCGGAACTTCAAGCCAACCTAGCCACCCTGCAACAGATAGCTCAGCTTTCCCACAACAACCAAGGCCACGGAAATCAGGACAACCATGGATCTAAGCTCAAGAATTTCCAGAATACCAACCCACCTGTTTTCACTAAGTCGGAAGAGCCCCTAGGCGATGATTGGCTGCAAACCATGGAAAATAACCTAGAAGTCACGAGTGGAAGCAAACGAGAAAGTTCTGTTCGCCACCCACTATCTAGCCGGAGATGCGGGCATGGTGGAACAGTGTTAAGCGCAATGACCGGAGGCGGATGATGACACAGGAGGAATTCAAGGTCAGTTTAGCAGAACCCATGTGCCATCGGATTTGATCAAGAGGATGAGAGACGAGTTCAGAGAACTGAAGCAAGGAAGAATGACCATAGTGGAATACCGTGACAAATTCTTGTCATTAGCTAGGTATGCCGGATGAGATCGACACGAAGCCAAGAAGAAAGAAAGATTCCTGAATAGTGCATGATGAGATGCGGTGTGTTAATCAATATCCCTTTGCTGATATTGAAGCCCTTGTCGACTCGCCATCCGGATGGAAGGAAAGATCAACCAAGCCAATGAGAACCATAAGCGTCGCATGATGCATCGAGCCAGAACCCATCGGACCCCAAAGTATCGCTTCTAACCCATCTCCGAGTTTGCCCAGAACCAACGGACCCCGATGAACCGTCAGACCTATCCCAACCGTGGAAACCCTAGGCCGGAGGAAATCACAACAACCCGACAACTCTAGCAATTTCAACCGTGCTCCACCCAAGTTCAACAACAACACTGCTGCCACCAACACCAACACTGCCCCGAGGACTGGAAGCAATGCTGTGCCTGTAGCAGCAAAGGACAAGTCGCAGGTAACTTGTTATGATTTGTGGAAATAAGTGTCACTACTCCAGCAGGTGCCTCAATAAGAAGAATGCCGCAACACCCAATGCCAATGTCCCCAGCTCAGCAGCGTCGTGTTCACCGGAAGAAGGTTTTCCCAGAATTCACTCAACCGCAACGGCCGTTTTTCTCATTTATCTGAAGAAGCTCGAGAAGCGCCAGACGTTGTCTTTGGGTATGTTTTCTATTAATTCAGTACTTGCTAGAGTGTTGTTTGATTCTGGTGCATCACACTCATTTGTCATCGAAGAATTTGCATGCACTAGTAAAATTCAACCAACCAAACTGAAGCATGTCATGATTGTTCAAATTCGGATCAACCACCAAGGCTAGGAAAATTTGCAAAGCCGTCCCTATCGAATCCATGGCATAGATTTTTATGCTAATCTGATAGTACTCGAACTAAAGGTTTGGAAGTAGTACTAGGAATGGATTGGATGTCCAAACATAAAGGATTGATTGGACTGTGCCAAGAAAGCCATCACCATGACCAATCTGGAATATCGATCGAGCATATATCCGAAACCTTACCTCGTCAATTCAAGTGCAACAAAGTATAACCCAACCTACCATTGACCAAGTCCGGATAGTCTATGAATACCCGATGTATTTCGGATGTTTTGCCGGTATGCCCCAGATCGGGATATCGAGTTTATCATTGAACTAATCCCGGGGGACCAATAGCCGAGACCATATAGTATGAACCCGTCTGAACTAGCAGAACTGAAGAAGCAACTGGATGCCATGCTGGAAATTGGATTGATTCAACCAAGTGCGTCACCATGGAGATCACCTGTCTTGTTTGTGGACAAGAAGGATGGAGGTAACCGTTTGTGTACGGATTATCGGAAGTTGATATCACCATCAAGAACAAATACCCCTTGCCCAAGATAGAAGATTTGTTTGATCGTTGACGGTGCCAAAGTATTTTCTAAGATTGATCTTAGTGGCTATCATCAACTCAAAATTCATGCAGAGGATATTCAAAGACTGCCTTTACCACCGGATATGGATTTATCTGAGTATGTCATGTCTTTTGGATTAACCAATGTTCTTATTTCATGAATAAGATTTTTATGGACTTCTGGATAAGTTTGTCGTTGTTTTCATCGATGACATTCTGATTTATTCCAAATCGGAAGAAGAACATGAGCTACACCTAAGGACCATTCTTGGAACCCTTAGAGAGCATCAGTTGTATGCCAAGTTTAGCAAATGTGAATTCTGGTTACAGGAGGTAGGATTCTTCGGTCACATTGTATCAGCCGGAGGAATTGCCGTTGACCCCGCAAAAGTGAAAGATGTAGAAGATTGGCAAACCACTCAAACCCAAGTTCGTGCATTTCTCGGATTGGCGGGATATTACCGCAAGTTCGTAGAAGGATTCGAGTATCGCCAGACCCATGACCCAATTGCTGAAGAAGGACAAGAAGTTTGAATGGACGGACAAATGTGAAGCGAGTTTTCAAGAACTCAAGAGGAGATTAATTTCAGCCCCAATCTTGATCATGCCGGATATCACGAAGCCCTTCGACGTGTATTGGGATGCATCCAAGATCGGCCTCGGATGTGTGCTAATGCAAGAAGGCAAAGTTATATCTTATCTATCTCAACAATTGAAACAACATGAGCAAAATTACCCAACCCATGACCTCGAACTCAAGTTCTAGCCACGAAGACATGGAGACATTACCTCATGGGAAACCGTTGTGAGATTTATTCAGATCACAAGAGTTCAAGTATATATTCACTCGAAGGAGCTGAATATGAGAGAGAAGATGGATTTAGCTAATCAAGGATTACGATCGACATTCACTATCACCTCCGGTAAAGCCAATGTGGTAGCAGATGCCCTTAGTGATTGCCGTGCCGCTTGAACTCTATGATTTTGAAGGAGCAACCAAGCTTGCACAAAGAGATGGAAGATTTTCGAATGGAATTAGTAAGTGAAGGATTTTTGGCTAGCATAGAACTCCACCCACTTTGATCAGTCAGATCAAAGAGGCGCAGAAGGGAAATGCTAGTATAGACGGAATCAAGCGCTGTCACCAAGAAAGCGGATTCAATTTATGTGGTACAAAGGGCGCCTTTGTGTACCATCAGATTCTGAGTTGAAAGAAGTGATTCTGAAAGAAGCTCATGATACTCTTTATTCTATCCATCTCGGAGGAACTAAGATGTATCAAGATTTGAAAGAGCAATTTTGGTGGCATAAGATGAAGAGAGAAATCGGAAGCTATATCGCCAAGTGTGATATATGTCGGAGTCAAGGCGACATCAAAGACCGCTAGATTGTTGCAACCATTGATTCGAATGGAAATGGGATTCCGTGGAATGGACTTTATCACCGGATTGCCTACTTCTAGTAGGGAAATGACTCTATCTGGGTCATAGTGGACCCGATTGTCCAAAAGTCGCCCATTTCTTACCTGTCAAGACCACATATCAGAGTTCGAAGCTAGCGGAGTTGTACATCGCTAGAATAGTTAGTTTGCATGGAGTCCCCAAGAACATCGTATCGTATCGAGGAACTCAGTTTACCTCGAGATTCTGGAAGAAAGTCCAAGAAGGTTTAGGAACCCGCCTAGATTTCAGCACCGCTTATCACCCTCGAACCGATGGACAAGCGGGCGAGTAAATCAAATACTCGAAGATATGCTGAGCATGTGTGTTAGAATATGGATCTAAGTGGGAAGGACTGCGCCGTTTGCAGAATTTTCATACAACAATAGTTATCAAGCGTTTGCAAATGGCCCATTTGAATTCATGTACGGAAGGAAGTGTCGCACCCCTTTGAACTGGTCGAAAGTAGGAGAGAGTCAGATCTTTGGACCCGACATCCTACGAGAAGCAGAAGAGAAGGTTCACAAGATTCGTGAGCACCTCAAGACAGCCCAGTCCAGACGGAAGAGTTACGCGACAAGAGGCGTCGAGACCTCGCCTTCAACATAGGAGATTTTGTTTATCCGAAGGTGTCTGCCATTGAAGGGAATGCAGTGTTTCCAACTCAAAGGAAAATTAGCCCCGGATATATCGGACCTTCAAGATTCTTAATCATCGAGGAGAAGTGCCGTATCAATTGGAACTACCGAAGATGTCATGCACAATGTGTTCCATATCTCATTACTTAGCAAATGTCTCGAAGTTCCAGAGAAGACCGAAGTGTTCAAGAATCGATCACGGACCATAGAGATCAACGATGACCTAACCTATCCGAAGTACCCATCCGTATTTTGGAAGAAGCTTTCAGAACTACCGAACCGAAGCATCAAGTTTCTCAAGATTCGGAGCAACCACACGGAAGAGGAAGCTACCTAGGGCCAAGATCACATCGAGGAGTTTCCGATCTCTTCAAATCCTAGGTAATCTTTTTGTCCTTTTTAAAATCTCGGGACGAGATTTTGTTTAAAGGGGGAAGGTTTGTAACATCCCAAAAATACTAAACTTGGATCATCAAACTCATTTCATCAAAATTAGAGTTAACAAAAACTTTTCTAAATAAAAATATGAAAGCATGCATTGTGTATACATTCCAATTTGAATTCTTTTGAACCACCTTGCTTGTGTGTTTCTTTGCTTGTAAATGTATTCTTAGGTGAAATAAACATCATCTAAACAATTCCCAAACTTGTCCCAAAGACAAATAAATCAAAACAAAGCTAAATGAGTGAATGGTCATTTTGACCAATTTAACTCCCATGCCTACTTTGGCTGTCCCAAACTTTCAGAACTTAACAGAAACTTGTTTGGATCTTTGCACCCTTGATACAACTCATAACAAAGTATCAAGGCCCACTTTGTGATCATCCAGAAACATTCAAATGCATAGTTTAAAGGACAGTTCAAAATTGAATCTTTATCATATGGGAAGATCCCACTTTTTCAAAAACCACTCAAACAAGCTCAACTTTCAAAACACAAGCATCTGAGACTCACAGCACCAACCTAGCACACCACCAAAAATCTTTTCAAAATTCAAAACTTGAATTCTTGCGGCCATTTCATCAAACACCTTGCAGATACAAATCTTCCAAAATCCAAACACTATTGTGAGCGTGATTGAGCCTAACTTGTTCCCTCTCTAGTTGCAACCAGGCTTTAGTAGATCATCTAACTCATTTTCAAACATCTAGCATCACTGTAAGCTTGGCAATGCCATCAATGGTGAAACAAAAGCTCACCATGTCACCCCAAAGGTTGAGATAGCGAGATAGGAGAAACAAGCCTAGCCAACATGTCTGGGAGCAAGCCAACACCCCGCCGACCACACACACAGCTTGCCGTGCCAGCCGCCAGCAACCATGCCGAGCATGCGCCCCGCCCTCACCTGCGCCCACATACCATACGCCGCCCTCTCCACCGTGCATACTTGATCACCACCGACCAGAAACCGCCGCAGACATCCCGTTCGGCCCATGCTCCGCCACCGCCGCCGTCGAAGACGCCCGCCCCTGCCGTCTGAGCATCGCATGGAGCATCGCATGTTCAGACCAACACCATCTCACTCCCCTCTCTCACTGATCGTGCCACCCATTCCCGAGCAAAGCGGCGCGCCACTTAGCGAATTTCAGCGGAACTGGGAGAAGAAGGGGCCAGCGATTGGAGCCGAGGAGAAAAGCTGCGGTACCGGTGGTTTGCGTTGTCGACCTTGTCGTTCTGCCCGCCGACCCTCGCCTGAGCCCCGGTGAGCCTCCCACGACCCCCACTGAGCCGCTAGGGTTCGAGCATGCCAGTGACTAGTTCATCGTGGACGACGACCCTCGGCCGTTAGATTAGAACAAGATCCCATGACTCACGCGTGCCCTGCACCGCACCTCGTCTCAGCCAACGTGGGGACAGCAACTTAACCAGCCAGCGTAAATTTGTTCTTAGCAGGCCCGATGTCGTTTCGTTTGAATTTAACCTTTTCCATTTTATTTCAAACACACTTTTGCACCTAGTTTCAAAAATCAACCCAGCTCGATTCAGTGAACCAAATTGAATGAAACCATTTTTTTAGAAAGGTTTTGAAATGCTGAATCCAAGCCTGTTGGATTTAAGTCATTTGGATCTGTAGATCATCCTTGGTAAAAATAACAAGGCAGAAGCTTTTCTGCATTCAAACATTTTTCAAATTCAAACCATAATAGCTTTTGAGTTGATTCCAACTCTCAAAGATCATATTTAACCATACCTTTCAGAATATATAAAAATATATAGGTTTACTTACAGAAATAATGACCAAGTAATAAAAAGAATGCCACATAGGCATTTCTAGTCACTTATTTAATTAAAATGAAAGGGTAAAACCTTATTAAATTGTGACACTTTAAATCACATTCACATGGACTAAAATATGTGGTGATGTCATGTGTCAACATGATACCATCTTTGGTTTGGAGAATATTAAATCTTAATTAGTTTTTAAATTAGTATAAATAACTATTCTAAAAATAAAAGGAATTAAACCAAGCTTTAATCTTGTAATGTTAGTGATGATGCTAGATCATCTATAGGACCCTTTTGTGTGATGATTGCAAGTAGTTAAGTATTGTTTGGTGATTGTGTACATCGTATTTATTTATAGTCGCTTGTACCGACCTAGGATTCGAGGAGGAAGGAGGATACTTCGAAGTAAAAGCCGAGGAGACCTTCAACCACTGCTCTACACATGGCAAGCTAACACTTGCAAGCTTATACTGATACTGTGCAAGCCTTACTAATCAAGTTGACCTATGCAAGCTTATACTTGCAATTGTGCAAGCAAATACTTGCTTGTTACCATGCCAACTATATGCCTTAAGCATATGTGATCATACCACTTGATACCCCAATCCTAGTATTACTTGCAAGCTTTCTACTTTATTTCTCTATCCAAGCTTCCTTTTAGAGTTTACTTAAGTGACTTGTAGATATTAGAAAGATAATTGAAGGTTGCATAAAAAGCATAAATTTGGCCCTAAGCTAGACCAATCTGATGTCATCACAGAGCGTGAGATTGAACTTAGTTAAAACTCACTTGTTTATCACCCTCTTTAGGCACTCTCACCCACTTGTAGATGCTAGTGCTAAGCATAAACTTGATCAACTTTAGATGCGGAATACTTGGTGAAAATGGTTATGAAAACCTTAGAATGATGGATCATTCTTGAGATGTTTTGACATGTGTTTTCTGAACACCAGATGATTTGGTGATGAAAATGTTGAGGCATGAGCCTTAGCCCTTTATAAAATTGATGGTTTATGCGGATCGCGATACCATTCCAATTTTACCATACAACCACAATACACGAACATTGGGTAGGGCTTGTTGAAACTTATATACCTTGCTTAATCGCTTCCCTCATGGCCAAAAGATGCGAGCTGAGGGCTACCTTGAATTGTCACCTGTCGTTACCCAAGATGACAGTTGGTCATGGTTTGGGAGGCCAAACTCAGGGAGAGGTGCTTATGTAGGCGTGTAATTGAAAGGTTAGGATTGATTATCCGCTATCTTGAAATTATAGTGGTCCGGGATTTGTTCTGACGGATGTATCGAATGTTGTGGTGAAAGTGTACAATATATATGCGAGTGTCAAACTATTGAATAGCGTCCTTGATTATGAATGATTGGAGTAGCCCTCTTGTTTCCCGTCAGATGTTTTTCAAAATGACGTGAAGTGATTTGATACTTTTTATGACCTATGAGTTGTGACTTGAGATAAGTTCCCCTTAGGAGTTATAAAATTGTGACTAGCTTTGGAACTTAGTAATTGGTAAATCTATCTTTTTGCAAAACAACCCTGGGAAGCTTAGTGTCCTATTACAAAAAACCCTTCACTTGTTAGTATTGGTTGCGAGTACTTAAAAAGAGTACTCATGGCTTTAATCTTTGGCAGCTTACTTCCGTGGCGGACTATGAAGAGGAGTACCTGGAGGGGATGGACCCGGAAGGATTCGACAACTAGAGATCATCTCCATCATCGGCATTGCACGTATTGAAAATGGAGCTTCCCCATGCTACCATTATTATTACAAAACATTTCCAATATACAAAGTTGTATTAAAGCTGGATCATGAGATACCTATTTGTGTAAGACCTTATGGATGGTTTGTAATGTATGATGTACTATGGTATCTAATTCTGTTATTTCTTGTAAAAATGATAATCTACAGGATTGCGATGCTTGGCATAATAGGCATGCAGGTTAAAATCGAGATGTTGACGATCGTGGCGGGAAGATGGAGTTTTAGCGTTTTGTATTTTCCTTTTCCTTTTTGTGACATTTTCTATTTTGTGTTCTAATTCTTTTTCTGTTTTTTGTTTTTCATTTCAAACAAGTTTGCATATACATATTCTCTACCACATACTAATGCATATATAATATAATTTTTCTTACAGAGCATACATACATATATATACAACTTGGTATACAAGTCCCAACTGGAACTAGGCAGCCCGTCCTATTTTTATTACATGGAGAATCACTTAAATTACATGTGGATCGCTTTAAGACTCTATCTATACATGATTCTCCATTTGGGGATATAGGCCTCCTAAAGCAAAAATCCGGACAATTCATGTTTGAATTGCTAGCTTGAAGTACTTCTACCATGGTAGGAGCTTATCATGTCGCATTCAACTATAAACAAGGAGAGATCCAATATGAACATATCAAAATCATCATAATAAAAATTATGAATAAATCTTCTAAAATTATAGTAATAAAATAAATTGTGAATATATTGTTTACATACTCGAATAAATTCTATGCCCTTCTCAATAGCCAAGCGAATAGAACTCGCATGAGACATAGTATTCACATAGAAATTAGTCGATGTGGATGCCTCGCGCTACTTTTCGAGAATATAAATTACATCAAATAATAATCAAGCATGATAATTGTATCGAAACTAGAATTAAAAAGAGATCAAAAATTGGATCTAGCTATTTCCACTACTTACAGAGACACGGATCAAAAACCATCTCCTCCACGCGCCATGGACCCGAAAACCTCCTTCTTGAAGCTTGTTTCCAAACCCTTCACGGCAAAAATGAATAAACAAAGCGAGTTATTAATTTGCTTGATATCTTGAAAATGAATAAAAGAGACTGATACTAGTGCGATGATGATTGAAATTAAGCCCTAGAGCATATTAAATAATATGCATGTCGTGGTAGTCTTCCATGCTTTTATTTAATGAGGTCCGCATGATTTCAACTCTTCCACGCTCAACGTTAATACTTAGCGAGAATCCGATTAGAAGCTGCTCAACGTTTATACACATTAGTAACTCAGCTTAATTACACTTAACATCGAGTAAGCAAAGTGAATGTGTATAGACAATAACACTCTCACCTGAAGTTTTAAGGAAATATTATTTTCTTAATGAAATCTTGCTCCTTTATAAACCCTAGCAAGTTACGCTTCGTTCCCACCCAAGCTTCATCTGCTTATATGGAAGTTCATTATACGATTTAGGTCAAAGCAACCCAGCGGAATATATTCTCCTTTATTTTACATTCGAGAATCTTCATTACGCATAATAAGCGTACAAAAAGAATATAGTAAGGACAATTACGAGCAAAAAAATTGAGGGACTTAAGACTTCAAACAGCTAGAGACTTAATTACATAAATAAATTAATCACTTATATCCAATAGCAATTGACAAAGGACTTGTCGAGGGCATCACTTGATTTAATAAGCAGAAAGAATTAGGAGAGATCAATATGGATCTCGTCTTTGTAGGAAGTATTTCTCCTCCCACAATTCACTAAGAGAAATTATTTGCCTTCCTTTGCTTGACTTTCAAAGTACCGAGTCAACGTACAAATTTTGCATTTTGTGTTGGCGGAATCTGAGGTATCTCATTCTTTGAAGTGGAAGCTCCGAGTGGACATATTTGTGCTACATCAGCCTTGGCGATATCTGCTGCTATAAATTCATAAGGACTCATATGCATTCTAACCGGTAAGATTTATTGCTTCCATATTTCATATATATATTTGCTGAGTTAGGCCTAGAGTAACTTACACCTTAAGCGGGAGGAGTCAATTGTTTTGCATATTATTAGAGCTGAAGAACGTCTCATTTCCCTCTTGCACTACTCTTTGCTTGATCAGTCTTCTCTTTCGAATTTCTTCGCAATGAATGGCGATGTATGAAGTCATCTTTTCTTATGTATGGGATGGCTCACACATGAAGAAGATCCACGAAAATTCTTCTATGACTTTCCGGAGGTATTAAGCTCCAGTTGGCTCAAGATTAGTTTGGTACAAAGTGAGGCCCTTCACTTTGGCACGATCTCTGATCACCATGTTTTCTCTCATTAGTTCGATGGTAAGCTAACTTGGGAAAATGAAGCAGGAGGTGGTACTCTTCAGGGAGGAGAGCTATTGTGTTTTACACTTTGATTTATCCATCGATGAAGCCGGTGGTACTCCTCCATTTTGGGACTTTTTTACCTTAGTGGTGAGGTCGGGATGGGGCGCCGAGAGATCGAGAAAGGGACTCGCATTGCAGTCCCTCTCGGGAAGACAGACTAATGTGCTTCTCGAGAGGCTGTGGCCTTGGAGATGATGGATTTTTTTCGGAGGAGGTGGTGGCCTTGGCACCGAGCCTAGAAAAAGCGATGTCGCTTTCCGTTTTCCAAAGAATGAAGCTCAAAGCGTTGAGCTTCTCGATTGTCCTATCCTTCAACTACATGGATGTCAAGCTCAAGTGGCCCCGAAATCTCGGTATAACTTGATTCACACCGACACCGAGCATGCTTGAGCCGGCAGGAATCTCACGGCCATGGTAGGAGTTCTCCGATGCACAAGGTAAGAAAAGCAAAGCTGAGCACCATCTTCATGGATATGTTCTTCAAGTGTCACATTTATCTCACCAACCTATGTTTATCTAGAAGCTTCATCCACAGCGGGTAGTGATCCACCTTTGCACCATCTATCACCCAGATCAAATTCCTCGATCATCGATTATGTATCATCATCCACCGGACCTCCGTGGGCGATACTACTTTTCAGCTGAGATGGGCGGTCGTGCTTGTCGAATCACGACATCTTGTTATCGGCTCGATCCTCTAAGTTCATTTATATACTCATATTGCTTGCAGCTCAAACATGGCTTGAAATTCTCGCTATACTTCTTTCCAACCAATCCGTCAACCACTCTACCTCTAGCCGCTTTGCTTTCTTTTGCTTCATGTTTTTATCGATAAAAGCTTACGCTGAGTATCATCAACGTCCTAGAAACCAGTCTTCCATGGAAAAGAAGGGTCCAAGGCCTACGTGTTAAGTCCTTGGTTTCAGGATTCCCGAGGAGCCTTTGTCATCTCATCGTAATTTCTCTCTCTTGGGATGAAACTTTTCCTTCTTCAACCTCTTTCATCACTTTAATGCGGTGCATCACCTTAGGTGTAGCAATTTATTTCTTTGTGATAATGTCCCCTATTGACCTCAAGGTTAATCTACCAGCATAGCAAATATCTGCTTAATTTGCATCACCATTCTATATCATAAAATCTACCTCTATTCATTGATATTTGTCTTATTAAGAGAATTATTACTTATGGCTTTTTCATCTGTTTGCTGCATGTTGGATGATTCTTGGAGGATGGGTGCGGAGTCACAGGATACGATGGAAAAAGATGAATTGTTTTATGCAATTCATCGAAGATCAAGAAAAATACCAGAAAAATATGGGGAAAATTATATTTTTCGGAAGATTAGAAGCGAGAAGGAGGAGAAAGAAGAGACATGGAGGCCCACACACACCCCTGGCGTGCGGGCCACCTGGAGTCGGCGCCCTAGGCGGGGTGTGTTCCACGCCTGGCTCCGACTCCATGCTGCCTTCCGCCTATCTTCCCTATACTTGGAACCCCTAAGGCTAAGGAGGCGACCACACAGATGAATTCCGCCACCTCTGCGAGTGAGAAAACACCGAGAGAAAGATCTCTCCAGTGCGTGATTTACACTTGGCAGAAATTCCTTCTGGGAGAGGGAAAATAAATGCGTCGCCATCAACACCGATCATCAAGTTAAACTTCATCGGAGATCATCATCATCCATGCCATCATCACCACCAGCACCATCATCACCACTCCAGATCCCTCTGCCTTAACAATTACATGTTGGATCTTACACATTGTTTTAGTTCATAGGAAACTTTCCGGTGTTAATTACTATTGTAGTTTATGCTTGTGAGTGGAACCATTGGATTATTGTTTATGTTCAGATTGTTATCCATTATCATATCATCTTTGATCTTGAAGTCCATATGATGTCTTGTGAGTAGTTAAATCTAGTTCTTGAGGACATGGGAGAAGTCTATGTTGTTATTAGTGGATTTGTGTTGAGTTATTATTCAATGGTTAGTATTTAAGTTGTGGAATTGCTATTCTTCTAGTGGTGTCATGTGACGTCGACTGCCATGATACTTCACCATTTATGGAGCCCTAAAGCGAATGCATTTTGTATTTGGCTACTAATGGTGTGTGGGGTTCTTGCCGGGTGACAGAAACCTGAACCCCACGTTAGGACACCTTTGCCACAAGGGTGTAGGATCTCGAGTTTAAGGTTGTGGTTAGATTTATACTCTTAATTACTTTACGTGTAATTCACCGGATGTTTGCGAGGGGTTTACTCACAAGTATGTATTAGTCAAGTAATAATTGATTGCATTAACTTGCGGAGTTCACCTACACATACTTACCTAACACCAAAGAAGAGTACTACAACTGATTTGAGTGAAAGCACTTGGCAGAATTCCATGTGTCTCAGAAGTTTGGTCCTTATATAAGTGTTTCCCGGCTTGTCCTATTTGCACTATAAGAAAGGATTGGGCCACTTGCTGCGTTTGTTCTTTGTTACTTGCACTTTGTTTTGTTGCCTTATCAGAAAACCACTAAAAAATCGTTTGCTAAGTATTTGCAAGGAGTTCTCACTCCATACCACTTTATCAGAAGGCACATTGACTTACGCTCCTCTAGTTGGGATCGATACTCCTATTTATCGAAAGTACTGCGGTCTACACCCCCTATACTTGTGGGTCATCAAGACTATTTTCTGGCGCCGTTGCCTTCGGTGAAAGCGCTTTATTGAAGAGTGGAACTGAGTAAAGGAAACTTCTATTGTGAGTATTACTTTTTGTTACTTCTTATTTACTTTGTTTCCAATATGGATAACCCTTGGTTTTCTGTTAAGGTAAAACTACTACCCTTTGCTTATAGGGTGGTAGATGAACCTACCACCTGTTTGAATATAGATCCTTTTAAGAATACCTACAAGTATTGTTGATCATATTATGGATAATTATTATTTTGGGGATGGGCCATGGTCAATCCTGGTGATCACTTGCTTTTTATCCATGAATTATGCGGGTTGTTTAAGTGTCACGGGTATCTATTCAATTGAGCAATTGAAGAAGAAGTTACTCTCCATATCCTTGAAAGGGAGAGTATGAAGAATGGTATAAGCTGCTGAAGAATGGACAACTATAGGAATGGGAGGAAAATGGCATCTCTTTTATTCTAAATTTTATCCTCCGATTGAGATTCATAAGGATGAATAATCTGATATATAACTTGTGTCCTCGGCGTGATGGAGAGAGTAAAGCTCAAGCTTGGGGAGATTGAGAGTTATTAATGCTTAAATGTCTATTCATGAACTCCCTAACAATATTATTATTATCAATAATTTTTATGCTAGAGCTTTCTCTTCATGATAAATATCTACTAGATTAGCTTCTATATGGATCATTCTACATGTATGAAGGAAGAAGCTAAATGGGATCTACTAGACCGTATTCAAAGAGAACACCTGAAGCTTGGAGAATGACAAGGAAAAAGTGAATTATAAACTATGATTATGAATACATTAAATGCTTTTATAGGAGGCGATGACTTCTGTGATATTGGTAATGGAAGTTTGGTCTTGATCCACCGAGTTCTTGCAAGAGAGTGTTTTAATCGTTTGCCTCTTATATTGAAATTTCAAGAAAATTGGGACAAGGACCGTCCTTATATAGACTATTGTCTTGCCAATAACTAGCATATGGGGGTTTGTCTTGTTGAGTCCTATTTTGCACGAACCTTATAATGGAAAATCATTTTTCACCTTACTAAGGTGGGGAACATTCCATTATAGCTAATGTGGTTAGCAAAGTACAAAAGAAACTGTACGTTTGAACCTGATGATCTCGTTGATATTGAGCCCATTAGTAGCTATTGCTGAGAAGATCTAGTCACTAGGAAATATAGAGGATAAGCATATTTGTCCTTCTATTGAAGACTCTTACTAATATTGTTTCTCATCCTAAAAAGTTAGAAAAGCTAGTGTCCTGTGCTTTCTGTTGTTAGAATTGGTAATCGTAGCTATTATGGTTTATGTGATATTGGTGCTAGTTCTAGTTCTATTCCTTGCATAGGCTTTCGCAATTAAATTATCCATGGTGTAAATTGGTCCTTGTGAGCAGAGGACATTGATTTGGTTGGTTATTCACCTTGCCAATAGAAGACAGAGTTTGCCCCATTGGCATTTGTACCAGAGATGTGGAGGTTCTTTGTGGTACAGATTAAATATCCTGGCGCAATTTCTTAGTACTTGGTAAAGAAGCTAGTAAAAACCTATCCTATTAATATATTTGGTGAACCCTTCTGAATACTTGTGGGGATATTATAGATTGTAAGGAAGAAAAGTTTTGACTCTACAGTTTGATGGAGAGTCTTATGAGTTTAATTTTTCCAAATTTGCCAAAACTTGTATATGAAGTAATTTCTAATGGTAGTTTGGAGTTGGTGCTTTTATATTTCTCTTGCTCTAGAATGCCTTGCAACAGTTTATGGAATCATGAAAGTGATGTCTTTATGAAGAAAGAAATGAGATTAGCTGAGGGTTTCCTTCATCCAGTGAACAACTTTCATGTATTTACCTACAGAGACTTGGGAACCACTACACTTCAAGGGCCCTGGCTGAGTTGACACTACATGATGATCTAAATATACTTCGGCAATGAAAGTGTATCATGTTGTGTAGTTCAACTTTCAAGAAGGAGAAGGTTATTGGAGTATTGAAGAAGGAAACAAGGAGCTATAGGGTTTATACTCACCGATGATTTGAAAGATTTCTCCACTATATTTCAGCATGCTATTAATGTTAAGGCTGATGCAAAACCAGTTTATTTGAGCACCAACGCCGTCTAAATCCTAAGATAAAGAGATGTAGTAAGAGGCCAAGTGTATTAAAACTCTGTGATCTTGGTGTGTTACCCTATTGCTTTGATAGTCGATGGAGGTCCGATACAACCATTATGTTCCCAAGAAGGGAATAAACATGCCCTAATGAAGATGGCAAACATACCCCAAATTGTAGTGATAGTTGGGTATAAGATAGTGATTTAGAGGTGTTAATAAAGACCTAAAAATATCAGTATCATTTGCCTTTATTCAGTCAAAATGCTTGAAAAGGTTTATTAAAACCTCACTTTTGCTTTCTTGATGGTTATTACAGGTTTTCTCAAATTCTTGGCAAGCACAGACTGAAAACTACTTTCACTTTGTCCTTACCGTTACTTATGCTTACAAATTATATGCCTTTTTGAACATAATGCTCTGCTACGCACCGGAGATATATACACTATCTTTATGGTTTTTTGTGAAGAAATTTGGAGTTTTCATGAATGAGATTTTTTAGTCTATGGAGACTTCTTTTGATAGCTATTTGCACAACCTTAAGTTTGGAGATGTGAAGAAATAAACTTGTTCTTAATTGGGAGAAATGCATTTCATGGTTAATGGAAAGGATTGTTCTTGGACACATCTCTGAGGGCATTGAGTTGATGGAAATAGAAATTGAAGCAATTGAGAAGATGCATGTCCTAGAGATATCGAATATTCTGTATCCTTGGTCATACTGGTTTCTGGGAGTTGACAAAGGTTTCCTTAAAATTTAGAAGCCCTTACTAGTATTGAAAAGATGTGCCTTTTGTTTTTATGATGGTTGTAAGGCTTTTAAACTTTTAAATGTTTGACAAGCTGCTCCCTGTTATTCATTACAGTTGGAGTTTACCTTTGAAATTATGTGCTGATGCTAGTGTGGATTTGCTGTGGGTGTTGTCCTTGGACAACATGTTGATAAGAAGTTGAATATTATTCATTATATACTAGCAAGACTCTAGATCTTGCTCGAAGAATTATGCTACTCTTTGAAAAGAGTTCGCCATTTTATAATATTTGCCTTGTTAAGTTTAGACCTTGTGTTGATTCAAGGTTACCATTCATCACCAGTCATGCTTCTATAAATTTCCTTGACAAAAGGATGCTAAGCAAGGACTTATGGTGGGTTTGCTTTTAAAGAGTTTGATCACATATTGTGAATGGGAAAGGTCTGAAAATCATTATTTGACAATTTATCCTAGATTTGAAATATTTCTTTTGACCCATTTGCTGTTAATGATTTCCAAATGAGCAATTAAAAAGCTCACAATAAAGTAAAATCTACATGAGAGTCCTTGGTATCTTGAGTATACTAACTTTATTGTTTCCAATGTTGCCTCCAACCTTCCACAGCTCAGCAAAGAGATTTTTATGATCCTAAGGCATTACTTTGGGATGACCACCTTATATAAAGGTAGATGGCATTGTCTTGAAGATGTGTTCCGAATTTGAACAATAAGAGATATTGAGAGAATGCCATGGTCTTATGGAGGACATCGCTTCTTGAGAATAGAATTTGCTAAAAAGGTTTTTACAATCTGGATTTTTGTTATTTCCTTTTCAAAGATGCAAAGAGTTTTTCTTATCATGTGATGAATGTCAGCAGTGAGTAACATTTCTAGGCACTTAATGAAATGCCTATATAATTATTCATTATTGAACCTTTTGATTTGTTGGGGTTTGACTTTATTGGGACCCTTTCCCCCTTCAAAAGCATTCACTCATATTCTTATTCTTGTCGATTGTATTTACCAAAGGTGGTGAGAAATATACCTGCAAATATAGTGCTGATGGTAAGACCTCTTTGAAAATGTAGGACATTATTTTTTCCTAGGTTTGGGGTGCCCTAGATATCTCGCATGATGATGGGCTCATTTTATTCATGGGGTTTTGAAAACTCTACGCTAAGTATGATGTAAACCATAGAAGATTGCTTCAACCTCCTTTAAAACTGGTGGGCAAGTAGAACTTTCCAATAGAAATTAAATCTATCTTGCAAAGGCTGTCAATAGATCTAGAAAAAATTGGGCTAAAAGTTGAATGATGCTTTTTGTGGAAGCATCGTGCTTATAAAAATCCTATAGGGGATGTGTCTCCTTACAAAATGAGTATGGGAAGCTTGTCACTTTCCTTTAAATTTAGAACCTGCAGCTTATTGGATAGTAAAGAGTTGATTAGATATTTTAGACTTGCAGTGAGAAAATTTGCTGAACTTGGAGTAATCTAGATGAGTGGAAATGTGAAGCTTTATGATACTGATTTTAAGAAAGAATACAAAAATTGGCATGTTAGGAGAATTCTCGAAATTCCATGTTGGTGAGAAAGTTCTTTGCTTTAAGTCTTGTCTCAGATTTTTGCGAAACTACTCTCAAAATGGGAAGAGACCTTTGTTATCAAGGAAGTATACCATTCATGTGCCATCAAAATTTCTTCTACGAAGGATGACTATGCAATTGGTAGATGGTCGAACTAAAACATTATATTTAGGGATTCTTATAATGAAGATGTTGATGTTATTCAAATATTTGACTCGGAAGAATTTATTAGAAGCCAAATACGAGAAGCTACGAGTTACCGTCTTTGAATGAAGTAAAGTGGTGAAAATAGAAGGTTAAGTAAACTCCAACCTTTTTTATATTTTTGATGTTTTTAATACATAAGGAAGTTCTGAGGCCAGACGAGAGAAACTGAGTCGAGAGACGACCCACCAGTGATGGGCCCTGCTGTTGGCGCTGGAGGTGTGTCTCTGACCGACTCCGCCTCTTTAAATATCGAACCTTATATGCATTAAAACTGTCTCTATTTGATTCCGAGGTTCTTACGCCGAGTTCTAAATCATGTTTTTCTTTCAATACATTGCATAGGCAAACTCTTAGTTTTTGGAGCCACAATGTCTTCCTCTGTGGATCACCATGGAGATTCCTCTGCAGGTGTCCTCGACCCCTTCATGTATGAGTTGAAGATCCATCCCAAGGTGATTCTCAAAGATGGGAAGCTCTTGAGATAGAAAAGTTCAAGGCCCAAGGGAGAAGCAAGTCTGGAGAGGATGGAAGCTTGATGGAATGAGAGGGGTTTCAGGTACAAGAGATGGCCGGAGCATAAGTGGATGTTATTCACAAGATAAGTTTAGGAACACATGCTTGAACCACGAGGAAGGGAGAGTGCATTTGAGCTCCGAAGAGAAATCTTCTCGCTCATTCGGTTCCACCAACCAATTGCATGCAGCTCGACATACAAAATCAGCCCCTTGAGTATGAGGCTGGGTTGATCGCTTTAAGAATCTGCTTTGCCCTAGTTTTGAGATTCTGAGACAAAATCCTTTTGGATGAGAACCTACTGCCTTGGAAGTTCTATGATGACAAAGAAACACCACCGCAAAGTAGTAATTAGTCCATCAGGTTTGTGCATCCCCTTGAAAACATTTACAAGCTTGGGGTACTGATATCACCATTATCTTTTATCTTTTACTGCTGATGAATTCATGTCTTTGAGTGAGAGAGGTTATCTTATAATTTTGGTTTGCATGTGATATCTCTCCTTTAGTTGATTATCTATGTATCCTTTTAGTGTGAGTGCCTTTATTGGAATATTAATGAGAAGTTTCATCTTTTTCTTTTTGCACTTCTTATTTTGGTTGCAATCCTATTATAATGGATCTTGTTGTTGATCAGTGTTTAGCATCCTTTAGGAGCATCAGTGGATCTAAATTGGTTTGTAGACAAGTTCTGGTGATACTTAATACTTTTGAGGTTTGCAGAAAGAAAAAAGAGAAAGCTTACAGTGTTTTGTATCACTTTTGTTTTCTTTCTTATTTGGCTCATAAGCTTAGTATTCTCTATTTAAGATCTTTGTGTCTTCAAGGAAGATTGCATGTTGGCTTTATTACTCGTATTTGCTTGTTTTCTCAACTCTTTTGCTTGCTGCTTGACCTTACTAGCCAAAAACCTGTTTTGAGAAGAGGCATACTTCTCCGTTTCAAACCTTGAACCAAAACCTTTTGCCACTTGTGTACACCATATCTACTATTGTTAGCATTATTGCTATTCGAAGAAACTTCTCAAGCTTCAACATCTACCTTTTGAATTAAAAATGTTTTTATTATGTAAAAACTAATTGGCTAGCTCTGTAAACTTGGTATTTTATATTTTCTTTGCCCCTAATATACGAACCATTGTGCCATCGAAATTTGTATATGCTTACATCTGTCGTTGGAATTAAGCGAGCCAAGTATTTATCACGAAGCAGTTACTCAACGGCGCACATGTACTATATAAGTTGATATAAATGCTCTTTTGTCTATGGATGTCAAAGGTGTGAAATAAAGGAGAACTTGTAGTCATGGAGTTTGTATTTTGTATTGAAATGCCTAGGCCTCTATTCGTAACACCTAATCATGGTGGAAACTTGCTGACATCACCATAGTGAGCTATCTGTAGGCATCCTCGATAAAAGCTATGCACATATGTAAATAAAAGATCGCTGAGATGTCATTGTTATGCGCTTGTATCATTTAGTTATGGGATAGCTCATATTGTACCATGTGCAAGCATGTACCTGACTGTAAGAACTTACGGGTAACTAAATTTGAGTAGCATGAGTGTGGCCTAGTATTCAAGGGACTTAGGATTGCCAACTTATACTTTTGTCAGCATATACTCCATCTTTGTTCACTTTAACATAATCACTTCAAAGTGTATGATACAAAGGCGATGAGAAATTTTGAAAATTTAACATACCATAATTTTAGAGACTCTTTTTAAACTTGAAATCCCTGCTGCCCTATATGGAAGCCTTTCTTCCACTATTATTTGAGTCTCCACCTTACCTTTAGGCACCATTAAGAGCATAGTTGACGACGTTACGTATACGTTGTCCCAAAAACTTATTGATTGATGCATATTGCCCGAAATGTTACTTGTTCTTGTCTACTTGTCTCTAGTCCTTATGTGAACTTTGAGAGAGTTTCCTGTCGTCTGGCTGCTGCTCCACTTGAGGACAAGCTGAATGCCACTGCCATGTTTTACCTTATATGGGCAAACAAACATTTTCAATGCATGTTACTCATGATCTTTGTTTGCGACCTTTCTGTTGCATGCATAGTTATATGTCCTATTATTAGAACTCCTTCTGCCATTGCACATGTTTGGGGTTCTTTGATCATTTTCAATGCTTTCAAATGGTTTGATCTTGGTTTTCAGGTATATCCTCAAAATTATTCTTTATGTATAGAGAACAAACTTGGGGATGTGATCGTCGGCGATATCTATAAGTTTGATGTTCATGCTTATTTAGTATCTAACTTTGCTTTACACTTTGTCACTTTGAGGTGTTTTATATCTTTTCTAGAACTAACCTATTAACAAGTTGTGATAGTGCGATTTGCCTGTTTCTTCTGTTTTTTGGTTCCAAGGCAGAAATCAATATTCTCGGTGGAGCGGACCAAACCCAAAGTCAATATTTCTTGTGGGCGACACGAAGTCAGGAGGGAGCCAGAGAAGGCCCGAACCGTGCTTGCACTCCCTAGTAGCAGAGTGGGACCACCCCACACGGGTAAGTGCCCCTGCTACCTCCTAGCATCGCCTCTTTGCCTATAAGCCCCGTCCCGAAACCCTGAAACATGACCAAAACTCTACACAGCAGCATACCATGATCCCTAGATCGGGGGTGGGGGTTCTTCCAACACCTGGAGGGACATCATCCGAGCCTTCTGTATGATCGTGATGGTCCTTGACTTTGGGTCCATGTAGTAGCTAGATCAGACATATCTCACTCCTTGTGGTTTCATATTATAGATCTTATGACTCAGATTGACATTATTCTTTATAATCAGCATGTTGTATTTGCGAGGGGATCAGTGGATGATAGTGTGCTATGTCATATTGATTAATGGTTTTATCTGTTTGAACTATATGTCTATGTTGTTGTAGTCTTGCCTCTCATTGTTAAGTAGCTATCTCTTGGCCCAAGTAATTGCTGGTAGCTCAGAGGGTGTTATGTGCTCGATGGTAGGTTCGCACCTCCTAGTTTCAAAGTGTGAGAAATCTCTTGGTTGTAGATGTGCTGTTGCCACTAGGAGAAAACAATGGTCTCTTGTTCCTTAGAACAAGTGGTTATTTATACACACTTTGCTTAAAGCGGGTTATACATTGTAGCTTTGACTTAATACAGAGGGTTAGGATGATAACTGGGGTGGACTTCTAGTCATAGATGCGATTTGGATGGTGGTCTATTTGTTGTATTGCTGATCGAGATCTCTTGAGGATCTTTTCTTTGGTGTTGCATTGTATGCCTATGATCGAATAGGTTTTGGGGCAGTACCCTTAGGTCTAGGGCTGGTGCATGTTATATATGGCCCTAAAACAAAATGGCGGAGGATTAACGGAGGAGTTACGGCCAAGGAGATTAAAGGGGGAGTCGGTCGATCTTTATGTGGTGGATGTTTTACTCAGGGAAACAAACTAACTAACAACCCTTATCTCTACCTCACAGGCATAGCGTGATGAGGGTACATATTTACACAACACCCTCCTCAATCTGACCTTTACGGGGTTGATGTAGTTCTTAATTCTTCAAGTTGTAAATAAAGCAAGCTTTTGTGGAAACCATCGCCCACACAATCCTTAGAGGAAATAAACACGTATCAATTTGTACATTTGGAGACTATCTCTCTTACAAAATAGAAATCTGACTGGTATGTTTAGTTCTTGCATGAAACACGAGGATTATTTGAAGATAAGTGGCACCCATGTTGTCACACATAAACAAGATATTTATTTTCTTTGGATTCTGGGTTCCATAGTGACTCTATCCAAATGACTTGGTATTAACGTTGAAGTAAGGCTTTATATTACCATACATACTTGACAAGCAGGTTGCCTATTTTCTAGCACTCCAAGAAATAAGAGTTAGGTCAAGATATACCAAACCCTCAATGGATTTCTATCATCTAAACAGCTTAAACCCAATCAGCATCAAAGAAGGCAAAGCTAAGGTGGAGATGATCTCTAAAGTTAGCCCAAGTCTCCAACATGCCCAGTGTATCTCAAAATTCTTTAATTTGTCCAATACTGATAGTAGGAACATGAGATCTTGGCATGCATGCTTAATGTGAGAGGAAAGGCAATATCTGGCCTTGTGCGAGAGAGTCAGAAATCTTGTAGAGATCCAACAATGCTTCTATATTTGAAATGCTGTCTTCGGGTCGAAGACTCTCCTTGAGTGTTGAAAGTTTTCGATTGTTATGATAGTGTTGATGAAACCTTACGGTTTCTTTATTGTCTTGTCAAGTAAATCTGAACATACTTCTCTTGAGTTAGTACGAGATGCCTTGAGAAGGGAATTGCTTTACCTCAATTCCCAAAAGAAATACAAGTCACCAAGATCTTTTAATGCAAAGATAGACTAAGATCCTTGAAAGTGATGTAATCGCTTTTGTTGGAAGAACTAGTGACAATAATATCATCAACACGAACTAGCATAAATGCGTACCCTGACTTGGCCCCATATATAAATAATGAAATTAATGTACCTTAGATGCCACAAGACCAAGTTCTTGCCTTTGAAATTGAGCTTGTGAAACCATGTCTTAGTGCTTATTTAAGCCCGCTCTGATGACTTATCGAGCTTATGAACAGCAATATAGGTGCATTGGATTCTCATAACCGGTGGTAGCTTCATATATCTTCTTCCGAGCATATGAAAGCGCATTCTTCACATCTAGTTGCCTCAAACTCCACCCTCTTGATGAAATAGCTAGAACAAGTACAGTAGTAGCGGCTTTAACAACGGGACTAAAAGTATCCTCATAATCTGCCATACCATTGTTTACGACTTGGCAACCAATCTAACTTTGTATCATCTATGGCTATGGCTTTTCTTTTAATTCTAAACCCTTAAATCTATTATTCCTACCATGCTGGTATGGTACTAGATGCCGTTTTATTATTCATTAAGGCCTTATAATCATCATCATTACTAACCCAATTCTTATCTTATAACGCTTCTTTGAAAGTTTCAGTTTCTTTGTTTAAACATGATAAACATACCTGACCCGTCTAGTCTATATACATTTTAGCTTCACATTACCAGTTAAGATCTTGTGCATATGTTGCAGCAAGTTAGAAATTTGCGAGATAAAGGCTAAATATGAAGAGATCTGTCGAGAACCAGATCGAGAGAATCTAAATAGCCTTTCGGCAATGAGACCCGAAATCGATTCCACTTACAGAGACCCTGGTGTCGGCAGCGCCTGGCGTGGGTAATGGCCTTCTCCGGTCGCTTGCTGCGCTTTCATTGAGAGACGATGGGCGCATCGCCGTCGTGCCTGCGTAGCTGTCACCCAGGGCCCACATGCCGTGAGCCGATGGAATTAGTGCGTCGGCAGGAAGCTGATTCTTGTGGCAAATCGAGGAATTCTTTGCCTCTTTCTGACAATGGCGATCGGCGAATCTGCTCCGTGTTCCGCGCCGGGCGCAGCGATAATCCGTTGTTCTTGGCAGTGATTTGCATCTTAGTTACATTTCGTTTCTTCACCATTTTGAGCCATGGTTTCCTCACGGTTGCTGTTTCTGAGGAAGTTCAATACACTGGGAATTGAGTCATTAGGTGTTAGTTCAACGTATTCTTTTTCCCCCTCTGGAGACAACAAGATGATTTTGGAGATGGTGAGGGGAGTAGAGTTTCTACTGCGTGAGAGAGAACCAGCATTAGGATGAAGACTAGCAAAAGGAAAAACGGAGTCTCGTAAGCATCACGAGATGTACTCTGTGACGGAATTAGCGTCGCTTGGCTCCTTTATGCATATATAACCGAGAAAGACACATTTATACAAATGAAAAGCAAAACTCCTTTTGTTGAAAGGCGGAGGTTTGGCGGTAGTATGGCAGAAACAAGGAGATGCATAATCGGGGTTTATGAAGAGGCGCTCATGGGGATTTTCATTATCGATAACTTTGGTAGGTAACTATTAATGGACTTATATGGCTGTTTTGGATGCTTCATCCGAATTTAAAGTGGCATGGATGCATTGTAGGAAAATGAGACCTACTTCTCTTATGTGGCGATGCTTGCGTTAGTGAGGAACCATTTTTGTTGAGTGTGCATGAGAATGGGATACATGATGTTCAATACCAATTTTTTGGAAAGAAAGGTTTGATTTTTCATATTTCTCACCCCAATCAGATTGTGTGGCAAGGATTTTTGTCAAACCTTCAACAAGATTCTGAAAATTATGAAACACTTGAAACACATCGGTTCTTTTTAAGAAGATAAATCCATGAAAATTTCTGAAGTCATCAATGAAGCTTACATAGTAGGTATTTCTCCTACTGAACTAGGTGCTGGTCCCCATACATCAGAGAACACAAGTTGCAATGGAGAGGTGGATACACTAGTAGACCTCACATAAGGAAGTTGATGACTTTTAGCTTTTTGACACGAGTCACAAACCGACTCCATACTAGGCTTATTTGAAAAAGGAAGCTCAAATTTGCTAAGAATTTGTTGAACAATACGATAAGAGGGATGACCTAAGCGACTGTGCCATCTTGTAGCTGAAGGCTTTGTGGCACTAAAGACTTATTTATTCTGAAGTGATGATGAAGAAATCAAGGGGTAGAGCCCATGCACGCATCTACCTTTAAGAAGTACTTTCTTTGTTGCCTGATCCTTGACAAGAAAATACCAAGGGTGAAATTCAATGTATACATGGTTGTCCATAGTGAATCGATGAACAGAAACAAGATTTTTTTGTAGCATGTGGGACATAAAGAACATTTTTTAGTTGAAGATTTTTAGAGGGGGTATCAACAATTGCATGACCAACATGGCTAATGCTCATACCTTGTCCATTGGCCGCGTGGATCTGCTCACGGCCTTGGTACTTCTCCTTCATGGTGAGCTTGTTGAGCTCACCGGTGATCTGGTCGGTGGCACCGGTATCGCTGTACCAGTTGGTGTCCATGCCGTACGCCGCATTGGCGCTCTTCTCCTCCTCTTCATCTTCATCGTCGGAGTAGCGGTGCCAGCACTGCCAGGCTTCGTGGCCAGGCTTCCCGCAGATCTGGCAGTTGACGAAGTCGCGGTCCTTGCCGCCACCCTTGCCGCGCCCCCCTCCGCGGCGTGCGTTGCCACCACCGCGTTGTTGATGTCGCCCATTTCCACAGCCATAGCCGCCACCGCGACCACCACGGCGTCCTCCACCATGGTGACCACGGCCACGCGGTCCGCCACCTCCACGAAAGGCCGTGTTGGCGGAGGAGCTGCCACCTCCGTCGTCCAGGAGGAGCTCCATGCGATGGTCATAGGACATGACATGTGAGTAGAGATCATTCACCGTGAGGTCCTTGCCGCCGTTGACCCCGATGGCGATGAAGAGGGGATTGTATTGATCGTCGAGGCCGGCTAGGAGGTACTCCACGAGCTCTTCATCATCAATGGGTCGTACCACTGCAGCTAGCTCATCGTCCAGCCCCTTCATCTTGGCGAAGTACGCGGGTGTGGTCATGCCTTCTCTCCTTGTCTTGGCAAGGGCGACACGGAGGTTGGAGATCCGCGTCCTGTTCTACGCGGCAAACATTGTTTTTATTGCAATCCATACCTCAGCGGCCGAGTTGAGGCCGATCATGGACACCAAGATCTCTTTAGAGAGGGTGTTGAGGAGGAAGGACAACACGTGTTGATCCATGTCGAGCCAAAGCGCCAAAGTCGGATTGGGCTCTCGACTTGCCCTTGTCGCCGCTTTGTCAACGGTGATTTCCTCCACCGGCTTCTTCTTCACGCCCGTGAAATCCATCACTGCGCCATGGATTGGAGGAAGAACTTGGCGCATAGGAGGGAGTGGTCGCGGTTGAGTTTTTCGCTAACACTCTGGCCGGCTAGGGGTTTGGAGGCTGCCATCGCTTATGAGGATTAATCGAGGCACATAGATGTGTTTTAGTATGGTGAGGGCTCTTATACAATATGATAGAATAGAGGTTTTGGGAACGATACCCTTGAGTCCAGGCTCGTGTTATATATAGCTACGTGGTAGCTAGAGGATTACAACAAGAGGGTTACACCAGAGAGATTAAGAGATCGATCGATCTTTATCAGATCGATTGTTTTACACCAGGAAAACAAACAAACTAACAACCCTTATCTCTACCTCTCACAACTTGTAACGTGACAAGCTATATGTTGCTAACAATGCCTTGCTTCCCTTCATGCCATGTTGTTTATCTAAGGAGAGCACCTCTAGTGAACTATGGACAACGGTGTGAAATAAAGAGGGAACTTGTAAGTCCATGGAGTTTGTATTTTGTGTTAGAGAAACGCCTGGGCCTCTAGCCTAAGCCATGCCTAATCATGGTGGAAACTTGTAGTATCACCATAGTGAGCTATCTATGAAGCATCCTCAATAAAAATCTATGCACATGCCACATAGTAAATAAAAGATCGCTGAGATGCTCATTGTCCTTGCCTTGCCTTGTCATTTTGGTTATGGGATAGCTTGTACCATGTGAAAGGGGTACCTCGTTGGCGGTTCTCTATGATACGCATGTACTTACAATGACAAGAACTTACCGGTGACCAAAGTTGAGTAGCATGAGGAGTGGCCCTCATATTCAAGGGACATGAGATTGCCAACTTATATTTTGTCAAGCATATACTCCATCTTTGTGCACTTTAACCTTAATCATCTCAAGATGCCTATGATAAGGGCAATGAGGGCTCAAAGCTATTAAGTACCATAATGTTTTGGAAGCTCTTTATGACTTGCAATCCCTGCTACCCTCTATGAAGGGACCTTTCTCCTATTTTCCAAGTTGAGTCAGTAAACCTACTTCCTCTCTATCTCCATCAAGCATTTGAGTTGTTGTGTTTCAAGCATTCATATGGTGATTTATTCAATCATGTTCTTTATCTTCCTTGTTTGCACAAATTCTTATCTATTGAGTATTACTTTGAAATCCTTCATTGAAAAACTTTTTTTTGAGCAAAGAGTGCTCCTGCTATAAAACTTCTACAAAAAGCTTTTTGTGAAACTGTTTGCCAGGAGTTCTCTGACTAGGAACAAGAGTTTGCCAATTCCAATTATGATTTATCTTTATGCATCTCTATTGTGACTGCTGTACTTGGTTGCAAGCTAAGTTATATAATGGTGAGTTGCTTTATTTTATAAGTTGTGTATTGGTAAGTGTGATGCTTATTGTTCGCATTATTTTATCGACACTTCACTCCATAAACCTGTGGACATGTTTACTAAGCTCAGTTTTGCAGGGGCTGCCGAGGTCTAAGCTTGGGGAGTTGATCGAATTTGCATCACCATTCTATATCATAATCTACCTCTATTCATTGATATTTGTCTTATTATGAGGTATTACTTCTGGCTTTTCATCTGTTTATGCATGTTGGATGATTCTGGGAGGATGGACTGCCGGAGTCTGGATTCAAATGGAAAAGATGGCGTTTTGATGCAATTTCGCGAAGATCACAAAAATACCAGAAAAATATGGGAAAAATATATTTTTCTAGAAGATTGAGAAGCGAAGAAGAAGGAGCGAAGAAGGGCGCGAGGGCCCATAACCCCTAGGCGCCCGCCTAGGCGGCGGTGTGCCCACCTCTCGACTCCGCCTTTGCCTATATCTTCCCTATGGAACCCTAAGGCCAAGGGAGCAAGCAGAGATAGATTTCACGCCTCTAGGGGCGGAAAACATCAAGAGAGAAAGATCTCTCCGGTAGACAGATTTCTGCCAAGGGAATTCCTTCCCGGAGAGGGGAGATCGTCGCCATCAACACCGTCATCAAGTTAGGCTTCATCGGGATCATCATCATCATCATCCACACCATCATCTCCACCACCATCATCACCACTCCGTCATCTGTAACAATTGTGTTGGATCTTGCATTAGTTCATAGGGAAACTTTCCCGGTGTTAATTACTATTGTAGTTGATGCTTGTGAGTGGAACCATTGGATTATTGTTTATGTTCAGATTGTTATCCATTATCATATCATCTTTGATCTTGATCCATATGATGTCTTGTGAGTAGTTCATCTAGTTCTTGAGGACCTGGGAGAAGTCATGTTAGTAGTGGATTTGTGTTGAGTTATTATTCAATGGTTAGTATTTAAGTTGTGGTGTTATTCTTCTAGTGGTGTCATGTGAGCGTCGACATGATACTTCACCATTTATGGGCCTAGGGAATGCATTTTGTATTTGGCTACTAATTGTGGGGTTGCGAGTGTGAAACCTGAACCCCGTTAGGACACCTTTGCACAAGGGAGTGTAGGATCTCGAGTTTAAGGTTGTGGTTAGATTTATATCTTAATTACTTTTCGTAGTTACGGATGTTTGCGGGGTTTAATCACAAGTATGTATTATTCCAAGTAAGGTCGGTACATTAGCAAAGGTTCACCCACACAACACTTACAACACCAAAGAAGAGTACTCAGCTATTTGAAGCGAAAGCACAGAATTCCCATGTGTCCTCGAGCGTTTGGTCCTTATAAGTATTTCCACCGGCTTGTACTTTGCTAAGAAAGGATTGGGACACTTGTTGCATTTGTTCTTTGTTACTTTGCCTTATCGAAAACCACTAAAATCCGTTTGCTAAGTATTTGCGAGAGTTCTGCTCCATACCTTAGCACCTTTCGCTCCTTGTTGGGATCGACACTCCTATTTATCGAAAGTACTGCGATACACCCCCTAAACTTGTGGGTCATCAGTAGCTAGAGTGATCCCTTTAGCATGAAGGGCGGCCTCAGATTCTGCCCACTTAGGCATGGCACTCTTGTCACCATATGTCCACATATTGTGGTGATATTTCTTTTTCGAAGCATTTATCTCATTATTTTTCGACCTTTCCTTATCTTCTTCTGAATACTTTTACTCCACAAATGCGGCCCAGTTCTCCCATTTCTTTTCTAGGGCGCCAGTGAATTCTAGATCTTTTCTTTCATTGACATAATCTCGGTATAATCTTTTCTTCCAACTTTGGAATTGTGTGGTCATCTTCTTAAGAGCCCATGCCTTGACTTTCAACGCGTGTGCCTGTCTGAGCTCATCAGTTTTGGACACTGGTAGGGTGAAATATGTCATGAGCGAATTCCAAAGACAATCTTTGGCTCTATCGTCGACAAAACTAGATCCAACTTGATCCATTTTTTCCTGGCTTATTCCAATCTCGAGTGGTGATCGCGATGGTGTCCCTAACAATCACTTTGCATTGATGTACAAATGCAGATGTGTTCTCTTTGGGATCCAACGATTGTCCTATCTTAGAGACTGATTCAATTGTGAGACGCGACCCAGCCGCCAATCGGGCCTCCTTTCCTTTTAGAAGATTGGCCCGATGCGGAGGTCTAAGAGAAGAAACATTCATTAATATATATATATATAAATCAATTAATGCATATACTAGTTATCAGTAGAGGATTTATATACCTCACCGGACATTGTTAAGGCGTCATCGTAATCTTCGTCTCCACCGTCGTTTGCTCCATCACCAGACAAGTTAAGATATTGTGAGCCATCATCTCCACCGTCGTCTGCACCAGCGTAATAACCTCTACCATCATGTATCATGACCAACAAGTGTTGTCCACCATCTCTACCGTCCATAGTTTAACTAATACAGAAGAAATATAAAACATTTTTGCATTAAAATAAAAGAATATTACAATCGGGATGCTCTAAGTATAGCATTCCCCAAAACCCCATATGCATATGAGAGGGTTGTTTTAGTGCTCTACTAATGCGATCATTATAATTTTTGCAATAATGCATGATTTTGATTCTATAATGTAGATCTCATTTTTATGGACATTTTCATATATTATTCATTTTTTCCTGATAAACAGAGAATATTATATAAAATATACAAGTTTATACATTTTTCTGAAATTAAAACTGAAATTATTACAAAGAATAATAAAAAAGTAACATTCACTAAATTATTACAGAGAAAATCCTATGAATTCACTAATTAAAACTCTCAATAAGAAATAAAATCTAAACTCTAAAATTAAATCATCTATAACAAATAAAATCATCTATTTATTAGAATTCACCTATCTATTACAATTCACTGAATAAAACTCTCAATAACACTAATTATTCTAAACCTAATTAACACTAATCCTAAATAATAATGGTATTTCTATTTTCGTGCCCTTGGTTCGTTAGTTGTATTCACTTTCCCCAGCCTCTTACCGTTTCCTCACGTTTCCCCTCCCTATATTATGAAACCCTCACAGGCGCTCGGACGAAGGGATTCCATCAGGTCAAAGGTGTGACCGTTACATGTCGACCGGTGGGAACGCGTTGGGGCGGGTCCTTCCGTGGCCGTTACATGCTGACGGGTGGGGCCAGGATACACGTCGGACCTGCCATCCATCTCTCGCTGACTTGTGGGCCGCTTTTTTCCTAATTTTGTGGCCGGTGCAGCCAATGACAAGTGGGGCTTCTCTGTGGGGCCATCGAAGCGAATGAATGATAGGGCCATCATGTCGGGTCGTACTGTGGGGCCATCGAAGCCAATGACCGATGGGGGGTATTGCCATGTTTTACTTTGCAACTTGCATATTTGCCATTTTGTGTGTCACTGAGATGTGGTGGCCATGTGGCAAATATGAAAATTTCAAAGATAAAGTTTGGTAGATATGCAAAATTGGAAAATATGGAAAAATCCCAGAGCAGCTACTCCCCCAAACATTGACAGGTGGGGTCATGTATGACGTATGCGGGCTCTCTCTCATCCGCTCCTAGCCCCCAGCCTCGAGCAGCTCCTATCCCACCGACAGACAGATCAGCCATCGCCAGCGTGCGGCTCCATCCTCACAGCTCCAACACCTATTTTGTCTGCATGCATTATACATTGAGGTAGTACCGACCGCAGGCAGGTCTAGTACCCATGATGACCGGATTTTGTTCCGCCGCCATAACTAACCTAGTAGTTCTTGGTAAGACCTTCGCTCCTTCTCCACCCAACCTAATCGATTCGGTTCCCGTAATTTGCTCGATATTGCAGGCACAAATTAGTATTTAATATCTGGTCGTAGCGGGTACACCGGCGAGGGTGAGGATTCTATCATGTCGTGGCCACATTCTCCTTCTCCTACCACATGGTAAGTGTGGGTAGCTCCTTTTCTTTGTACTACCATTGAATTTGTAGTGCCTCCATGGCCTGTAGGACTGATTTTAATTGGGTTTGTTTTGGGATTGTTACAGTGTGCTATGCAGGCCGATGATCCATGATACATTGCATACCAAGACGAATCAACCTAGTGGTCTAGCCAGAGGATTGATTTGGAGGAGATGGTTGCCAATTTAAGTGATGAATTGGCCCATAAAAACCCATTGATATTCGAGTTGAAGCGTACTGTCGAGGAAGAAAAGAAGAATTAGAGCTTATTCGCAAAGAGAAGTTGACACTTGAGGCTGATCTTGCCATATTTGATCAAGTGGTAGAAAATCTAAAATATGTACTTCATGTGAAGGGGGAGGAGAATAGTAGATTCATGTGGGCAGTTTTAGTAGTTGTCATCCCTGTCCTAGCAGTTATAGTATGGGGTTGTGGTGAAGGTGGCACGTGTGATGATTAGTGGAATAGATAGCTAATTTAGAGAGTAGAATTATTATTCAATGGATGGTTGTGAGTTCCTGCTAATTTAGTCACTTTACGGTTCCAAAGTTATCAAGATAATGCATTGCGGGGGCCGAGTTGCTTGCCATTGGATCTAGATGCCCATAGTTGGCATGCCAAATTCCTAGGGAGTCAAGTTGGGCCCCTATCAGTTTTGATCGTTCTGTCGCTGCCATCGTGGCTACCATGCAGACTTGCAGCATTGACGGCAACATCCATTCCCCATTCTTTTTTACGCTGCATTCTTCTTCTCTAGAGGTGATCATCCAAAGAAACTACTAATCCCTCCGATCCAAATTAGCTCAAATTCATCAAGATACGGATGAATATAATACTAATTCATGTCTAGATACAATAGAATCTAGACAAATCTAAATAACCTAATTTGGATCAGAGGGAGTACTACTTATGAATCAGCTTTAGATCATATCCCTCCAATACATATTACTACTTGTCAATGATATGGATGTATCTAGACATGTTTTAGTGCTAGATACATCCATTTCAATGACAAGTAATATGAATTTAGGGAGTATCAATTCTAATCCACCGGAGATTGTCAAAGCAAGTACTCAAAGGAAATTTATTGTCTTAATCAGTTTTGGTGTTCGTTAACAACTTTTGGAGCATTTTACAGTGTGTTAATGTCTACATGATGTAATAATGAAAAGGGAAAAGGTCTTTGCCCTGTGAAATTGCCCCTGCAAGAAACTACATATGTCAGGGTATTCCAGACCGGAGTCTCCGGTGTGTTCCGGAGTTTCCCCAAAAGTCTCCGGAGGGTACTCCAGAAACTTGTTTGGGACAGTCTCTATGGGGGTCCGGAGATGAACCGGAGACAGACCGGAGTCTTCGATGCATTCACTCAGACCTATGTCTTCGGTGTGAAAAGACCGGAGTCTATGATGTACAAGAGACCGAAGTCTTTTAAGAGTATCCGGAGGAGGTTTCTACAAGTCAGCTGGGACACTCAAAGTGGTGGTCCGGAGACTAACCAGAGATGGGCCAGAGTCTCTTGTGTGACAATTTGCCCAACGGTCAGAAAACAGTTCAGAGTGAGTGGGCCTATAAATAGGGGACCTCATCCCCTTCCTCCAACTGCTCGACCCAGTCAAGAATTCCAACACTATTTGAGCAACCAAATCAACAAGATCTCTTCATCCAACCATCCAAAGCCATTGATCTTTGGAGAATCGAAGGAGGAGGCCTTGATCTATAGCTTCACCAAGAGAGATCTTCATTTCCCCCTCATTCACTTGAGGTCCCCTTCCTCTAGTGTTTCTTTGGAAACCCTAGCTCTTGATTTGGTTATTACAAGCTTGTCATTGATTGTTTGACAGCTTGCTTGTATTCGAGAGCCTCAAATTCAGTTGTGGATGTGTGCCTCGAACTTGTTGTAAAGGTGTCGGCTTCTACCTTGAAGGTTGCCGATATAGTTGAAGAGGTGAATCAAATCCTTTGGGGTGAGGTTCATCGGAGAACATGGGAGGCCTCTTGTGGCGTTGGTGGTTTGAAATCACCCCTCTCCAAATGCATAATGCACTTCCCATCAAAAGGAAGGATTTATGTAAAAAATCATTGTGTCTCCATGTGTTCCACTTTGGTTACTTCTATCCTTTACTGCACTTTACTTATCTAGTTCTTGCTTAGTGTTGTGCTAGGTTTGACATATAGGTAAATTCACCATAGTTGCATAATCTATAGAATTTACCTTTTGTGTCAAACCCTAATTCAAAAAGAGTAAAATTTGAAGTATCACCTATTCACACCTCCTCTAGGTGCCCATGATACTTTCAATTGGTATCGAGCCTCGGCTCTTTATTCGGGTTTACCGCCTAAGAGTAAATGGGTAGCCAAGTAGGAGAAGATGGTGGTGAGACTAGTAACACGGTGTCCATGGAGGATCTCAAGAATTCGGAAAGAATCTTGAGCTCATCCCTGGGCAACGAAATCAAACAATTGCGTGACCTAGTTGAAACTTGTTAAATATAAATTTGCATCACCACCTCCTCCTCCTCGAGAGGAACCTCCACCACTACCAAAGGTGAATGCCTCGGCATCACCCGTGATAGTGGTGGTGGGGGATAGCCATGAACACACTAATCCCTCCATCAAAAAGGATGATGGGAAGTAGAGCACCATGAGGTTCCCAATTGGTACTCTCCCGACCCACCTATCCCTCACCCACATAAAAACAATATAGGTGACCCACCTAAGCTACTGCAACTTCCTTTGCTCAATGGCAATCATTAATGAAATATCATGTGACTCTCATTGAATTGTGGAATACCATTGAAGAAGGACTCCGATCCAACCAACTTGACAAGAAGGAAATTATCAATAGACAACTCAATGCCACCGTTTTGCACATGATTCAACAAGGTTTTGGTACAAAATATTACCCTCATATTGAACACCTCAACACCTCCAAGGAAGCTTGGGATGCTCTCACTGAGTTATATGTTGGAAATGAGAGCATGAGAAGAAACCGGTATGATGCACTGAGCAATGAAACCGAAGGCTTCTATATGAAGGATGGTTAAGATAATGAAGACATGTATCGAAGGCTCAAGTCCACCACCACCTTTAGGAATGTTAGTGCCTCACATGTGGATGATGCTTGGATAAGAAGGAAATATGTGAGTGCACTCATGCCCTTTGAGCCCACTAACCTAAAGATTTTACAAGGAAGACACAACTACCATCTCATGACCTCCAATGAAGTTATGCAAGATGGCCCTTTCAAGGTTGCTGCCAAAATGCCAAAGATGCGTGCTTGAGCTCTTGGAATGAGCAATGGCGCCAACCTTGCCTTAAACCAAAGTTGTGGGGTATGTGGATGAAGAAGAGAGTGATGAAGACTTTTCTCTGAGCCACCCGGATCATGTCAAGGTTGCTCATGGTGAGTATATGGCCTTCCATGCAAGAAACTTTTGGAAATACCCCGCCAAGATGGAGATGCAACAAAGAAGCAACCCAAATGGAAGAAGAGACAATGGCTCAAAATTGAGAACTTGCTTCAATTGTGGTGACCGCTACCATTTTGTTGTCGGTTGTCCCTATGAGAAAAGAGAAGATCATGGGGTAAACTTGTGTTAAAGAAAAACTCTAAGGCTCCTTCAAGAAGCCCTTCATCAAGAAGAATCCCACCAACAAGAAGTCGGGTGAAATTGTCTTGATAACACATGAAGAATTCTCCTCGACAATGAAGATGATGAAGAGGAAACATCAAGTGGTGTGGCCTCTTGCCACTACTTCTACTCCCACTTTCTCCCTCTTGACTTTCCAAATGAGAATATCTCCAACAAGAATGTCACTTGCCTTATGGCAAGAGGACGAGGTATCATCTCCTCACCCTCTTCTTTGATTGATGATGAACTTGATGAGGAGATATCTCTTGAGGTCAAAGAGGAATTAGTTGCTTTTGATGTGTTTATGACTAACTTGCAAGGGGAGCACAAGATGCATTTTGTGAACCTATTAAATCAACTTTCTCACACACAAGAGCTTCTTGATGAAATATGTAAACTTGGGAGAGAGCATATTAGTGAGATGGATGCTTTAAATAATTCTCTAGAAGAATAGCAAAAGACTAGGGTGTCTCTTGAAGAAAAACTTAAAGGCCTATGTGAGGCAAATAATCAAATTATTAATAAACTCATAAAGGCATTGACCATGCCATTGACAAGTACAAAAGGCTAAAAAGGACAAGATTAAGTTTGGTGTTGTTCATGAAAAACTTGTCGGGGAATTTAGGAAGCTTGACAAGGCTCACAAGGCCTTGGAGAGTGAACTCTTTTTACTCACTAAGTCACATGAAAAACTTCAAACTCAATTGACTAATATTGCTTCACCTAGTACTTCCATTCCTTCTAGTAGTACAAATACACTTGAAGAAAATGCTAGGTTGAAGGGGGAGCTTGCTAATGCCACCTTTCCCAAAGGAAACAAGTCTATTGATGATCTTTTGAGTAAGCAAAGGTAAAATAAGGATAAAGGGGGCATTGTCTTTGCATCCAAAGCCAAGAAGAAGAACAACAAGACAAGGCCACGCCCACACAAGCAAAAGAGAAGACCGTTGTGGGTAGTAGGACCACAAGTGGCAAAAATATGTCACATGATGTTTTCGCGGGAAGTGCTAACCATCACTATGTATTAATGCGTGATTATTATGGTGATGTTTATGAACAATATGTTGGCACGCTTGATGGTTATATTGCTTGGTCTATTTGGGTTCCCAAGACCCTTGTTGTTAACAAAAGAGGACCCATTGAAAAATGGGTACCTAAAAACTAGTTTGATCTCTTGTAGAATTATGCTTCCGGAGGGTCAAAATGGGTGCTTGATAGTGGATGCACAAGTCATATGACCGGAGGCAAAGCTATTGTCAAGGAGATGAGACCAAATGATGATCAAATAACCGTGACATATGCCGACAAGTCAAAGTCTAAGTTATTGGGTTTTGGCAAGGTTGTGGTTGCTCACGATATAACAGTCGTGGACGTCATTCTTGTTGAAACCCTTGGATATAATTTACTTTCAGTCCGTGCTCTTGGAAATATGGGCTTTGCCGTCTTTATTGATAATGATATTATGGTTCTCTTGTGGAGCAAGTCTCTAAAGGTCGCTTTTCGTTGGAGTACGTCGAAAATGACTTGTATGTGGTGGACTTTTCGGGAAAACCACTACAAGTGTGATGTGCTTATTCGGAAAGGCCGATGTGGGTTGGTATGGCATCACATCTAGCCCATGTCAACATGAGAACTTTGCAAAGTCTCAACAAGGGTGGCCATATTGTTGGACTAAAAGAAAATGTTTGTTTTGCCAAAGATCGTGTGTGCAAGGCTTGTGTTGAAGGAAAGATGCATGATTCTCCCCACAAGCCAAAGAACTTCATTAAGTATAAGAGGATCTTGGAGCTCCTTCATGTGGTCATCCATCTCATGAAAGTCTTGGTGAGAAGAAATATTTCTTGGTGATTATTGATGACTATTCAAGATACACGTGGGTATACTTCTTCAAGTTGAAGAGTGAGACCCAAGAAAATTTCATCGACTTCATCAACATGGTTCAACGTCAACACAATCTCCCAGTAATGGTGATAAAGAGTGACAACGACACCGAATTTAAGAACTACACCTTAAATGGATTTCTTAGTGATGAGGGGATAAAACACCAATATTCCGCTGCATATACCCCTGAACAAAATGGTGTAGCTAAGAGGAAGAACCAAACTCTAATTGATATGTCTAGGTCCATGTTGCGGAGTTTAAATCTCCCTACAACTTTTGGGATGAGGCAATCTCCACCACATGTCATGCTTCAAACCGGCTCTACCTCCAAGAATTGATCAAGACTTCATATGAAATTCTTATCGGTAACAAGCCCAACGTTTCATACTTTCTAGTGTTCGGTTGTAAGTGTTTATATCACATTAAGGTGTTCGTTATCCAAGTTTGATTCCAAAGCATTAGAGGGTATTTTGTAGTTATGGTCTCGAATCCCACACTTATAGAATCTATGATAAACTCTTGGGAGTTGTCATATAATCTTGTAGTGTGGTTTTCGAAGAATATGATGGTCCCCAAAGGGTGTGTGTTAATGTTAGTGATGTAGATGATGAAATGCCTCAAGATGCCATACGAAGAATGGGTGCAGGATTTATCCGCCCCATTGAGGAACCCCTTATGGCAGATCAGGAAGAACAATGCTCTACTCAAGTGGAGCTCTCATCCTCACAACATCAACAAGCACCTGTTATTGAGGAAAATGATGACCCAATCCAAATACATGCCGAGAATCCTCAACAAGTTGATCAGGCAGAAACTTCTAGTCGGGATGAAGAGGATTCTCCACTCTCTAGATTGTCCAGCGTTGCTCAGTATATTGTTCAAGGCAGATTTATAGAATCATCCAGAAGTTCATCTCAACACCTGTCCAGAAGTGTGCCTGATCTCGACCAAGGTCAATCTATGCCTCATGATGATGAGAATGAACCCAGTGAAGATCTAGGTCAAAATAATGGTCAAGATGAGGACCAAAATGATGAAGAGATCCCCACAGGAGATAACAAGGAGATCGAAACTCGGTAAAGCTAGAGAGGATAGGATGTTGGAAATTAGAGATCACACTCTTGAGAATGTTCTTGGTGATCAAAGAAGAGGAATGTCCACTCGAGCTCAATTGAAGCATTTTGGTGAGCTCAAGCACAAATATCCATGGTGGAACCAAAGAAAGTATGGGAAGCTCTTGAGGATTCAGATTGGCTATAAGCAATGCATAAAGATCTCAACAACTTTGAGAGAAACAAATTGTGGAAGTTAGTTGAAAAGCCAAAAGATTGCCGCAATGTTATAGGAACCAAGTGGATATTAAAGAACAAGCAATATGAGCATGATATTTTTGTAAGGAAGAAGGCAAGATTGGTATCTCAAGGGTTCTCTCAAATTGAAGGCATTGATTATGGAGACATATGCTCCCATGGATCGCCTTAAGTCCATTTGTATCCTTCTTTCTTGCTTACATCATAACATTAGATTGCAACAAATGGATGTAGAAAGTGCATTCTTAAATGGTCCATTGCATGAGTTGGTATATGTAAAGAAACCCCGGTTTGAGGATCCCAACTTCCCAAACCACGTCTACAAAGCTTGATAAGGTGCTCTATGGTCTCAAACAAGCCCCACGCACGTGGTATGAGCATCTTAGAGAGTTGTTGCTAGACCGTGGGTTTGAGGTTGGGAAAATTGATTCCACTCTTTTTACTATGAAGGTTAATGGGGAGATTTTTGTATGACAAATATATGTTGATGATATTATCTTTGGCTCATCTAACAAATATATGTCTATGATGGGAGAATTGAGGGTATTTATTGGTTTTGAGATCAAGCAAGTGAGAGGAGGAACCTTCTTCAATCAAGCCAAGTTTACTCAAGACATGCTCAAGAGGTTCAACATGAAAGATCTAAATGGAGCTCCTACTCCCATGGCAACAAAGACTCATCTTGAACTAAACCCAAATGGTAAATATGTGGATCAAAAGTATATATTGGTCTATGATTGGTTCTTTGCTTTACCTTTGTGCATCTAGACCCGATATTGTGTTGAGTGTGAATGTGTGCAAGATATCAGCGGCTCCTAAAGAAAGCCATTTGATGGCGGTCAAAAGAATCTTTCGATATTTGGTTCATACCCCAAACTATGGTATTTGGTATCCTAGGGGATCAACATTCTTTCTTTGTGGATACATGGATTTGGATTGAGCTGGTGATAAGGATGATAGAAAATCAACCTCCAGGGCTTGCCAATTCCTTGGTAGGTCCTTGGTGTGTTGGTATTCTAAGAAGCAAAATTGCATATCTCTCTCCACATGAAGCCGAATATGTGGCTGCTACTAGTGCTTGCACCCAATTTCTATGGATGAGTCAAACTCTAAAGGAATACGGTGTCCATTGTGACAAAGTGCCTCTTCTATGTGACAATGAAAGTTCCATCAAGATTGCCTACAACCCGGTGCATCACACAAGGACAAAGCATATTGAGATTCGTCGTCACATCATAAGAGATCATGTTGCCAAGGGTCATATAGAGATATCCTATTTATCAACCAAAGATCAACTTGACATATTCACGAAGCCACTTGATGAAGCAAGGTTATGCTATTTGAGGAATGAACTTTTGTAACATCCCAAAAATCATGTTTCAAACACATGCATATCATCCATGCATCCATGATCATATGAATTTCATTTCAAACAAATCATTTCGAAACAGAAGCATATATGCTTATCATTTCATGTATGTTGCTCTAGCCTTAGTGCTACATTTCAATGAGAAGAGTACTTGTTTTGTTCAGTAAGGTTTGAATTCAAACTTAGGCACCATCAAAAGTTTGAACAAAGTTCCAAAACAAAATAAGCAAATAAAATCAGTATTATGCCTATTGTATATATCACATAAAGGCTTGGTTTTATTTTTATTTTTATTTGATCAAAGTGTTTTGATTAAACAGTAGTGTTTGTCACACATTTGAGTGCAATGTTTGCAGCATAAAAACCTAGAGAAGATTTGAATTAAAACTCATTTGTTTTGGAGTTGAAATTCATTTCAGAAAAACAAATGTAAAAAGAAAAAGGTTAAAAGGAAAAAAATAAGCTTTCAGTCGAATCTGGCCCAACTGGCCCA
This sequence comes from Avena insularis, assembly GCA_023614405.1. NCBI lineage: Eukaryota > Viridiplantae > Streptophyta > Magnoliopsida > Poales > Poaceae > Avena > Avena insularis. Next base: position 70,232 of record JAJUPC010000814.1, read on the forward strand.
ACTAAGCCCAGCAACCCACCCCCGCGAACTGTTTTTCTTCACTCACCCCGCAGACCCCTCTCTGTTTCTCTCGTGACGACACCCCTGCGTCTCCACCCTCACGTGTTCTTCCCCAAATCACGCCGTGCGTTACAGTTGATTCGTTGATTGCAGGAGTAAATCACGCCCCGCCTTGCCTACTTAAACCCCTCGCCCTCTCCATTTCCCCCAAACTCCAAGCCCAGGCGCCCCAGGCTGCCACAATCATCCTCGCACCGTGCAGAGAGCACTCCGTGATCAATCCGGTGAGCCCGTGCGCCCCTCCTCTGGTTCATAGCGCTTCACAACTTCCTTGCTCACCTTCTGACCCCACTGGTTCATCTCAGTCTTGCCTCAGTCGTCGACGACATCCTCAACTCCGGCGATCAAATTCGGTGAGCTCCTTGTTCCCCTTCGCCTCTGTTTCACACAAACACATTCGCCGTAGTCTTGTGCGTCTCCTGATGCCGTTTTTGCGTGCTAGGGTGACCAGGAGCATCGCCAACGTCGTCCACCCAAGCCCGACGCCGCCAAAGAACTCCGGACGAGCCGTGCGGCCGTTCATGCGCCTTGCCAAGTCGTCGCCAGGTTGATCATCAGTGCATCGCCACGGTTCTGGTAAGCGCCTCCGACGACCCTAGAACCCCCTGTAGCGCCGCGCCGCCGTAGACAGAGCTCGCCGCTGCCAGTAGCCACCGCCGCCCAGCCATGGTCGTTTGATCTAGGACCGTTTGATCTGGATCCAGCGCGTGAAATTAGATCACTTAACGAAGCGGTATAGGTAGATCTGGGCCGTGCAAATTAAGTAGATCTAACGGCTTAGAAGCGTGATCCAAGCGCAAACGTGCAGCCAATCAGGTTAAGACGCGTGGCAGCAGTTTAGGTTTAAAATCAGGATTTAAATCTATTAGATGTTTGAATTTGTTTTGGCTATAACTTTTGATCCCCACGTTAGAATTTGACAAATTTTATATCAATGGAATCAGGGGAACAATCCCTTTCTAAATATGCAATGTGTTTAATGTTTTGCTTCTGTTAAAATGGTTTTATTTACAGAAACATATGTAGGGCTATTTTGAGCTT
>JAJUPC010000815.1:0-71003 GCA_023614405.1 Avena insularis
TCTCTGCATCAAAATGATGCACATGTATCTTATTATATTATTCAACAAAACATTGACACAACAAATACATCGAATAACTCAAAGCCACCTTCCCGCCACTCACTATCGCTACACCTTCAAGTTTCATGATCAGGATGATGGTCGGGTTTTTATGATCAATTCTGCACTAATGTGGACAATGATCTAGTCCTAGGTCTTTACCAAACTTCCCACCGTGTTGGGGCATAAATTGGTCCAACTAACTTAGTGTGGCGACATTTCCAGAAGTTACCGCCGCCATCTTCACTCCATCTTTCATGAGTGATCAACGACAGGGACTTTTCAGGCCTGATGTCATAGTCAAGACGCACACTAGACGCCAAGCCACCACCCTTCTCGCAGTCCATCAACTTGCACCCATCGTTGAAACCCCGTTGCACCATGCCCAGATCCACCGCGATGACGCTTATAGAAACCACGCCCACCTTCCACAGAGACCGCCGTGTTCCGCACTCGCCCAACATGATACGCTACGCCATCATAATGCCGCATCCACAGAGACCGGATCTGGAGTTTTGCGAGCGAAGCCTGCTATGATGACGCCTATCAACGAGGTAATGGTACCAAGAGAACCGCCATCGTTCACCACAGACCGTAGTTGAAAGGCCATCATAGTCACGCCGCCCAAACTCGCCGATCGACAAATGTGGCCTAACTGCTGTTGTCACCACAACGCAAGCGCATGTGAGGAGACATGTGCCACCGCTCATCACAAACTACTTGGCTGTACCGCCCCATAGGCCCACCCAAGCCCATATCAGCCCGAAGCCAACCGAGATTGAGGTTGCAGCAGCCATGATCCCAGCCAAAGAGCGCATGTGATCCGCCTCCCTCATTGTCACGAGACTAATGGACTCCGTCAAAACAACACTGTAACTTAATTTCACCCTTTGTCACTTCAAAGCAAAACTTCAATTTCACCCTTAATTTTAGATGCATGCAAATGCAACACACACCTCACATCTGCCCTTCTCAATGACATATTATTGCCGTTACACCACAGGTACATGCTGCTTTACCCCAACGTGATGGACAGTCTTCTGGTTGTCGAACCTTTCTGGTTGCGGTGGTTTCGATGCATCAGCAATAACAGCAGAGAACGAGAGATTGGGAGGAAAAGGATATAACCTTTTTTGGTAACCATATTTTATTAAACCAAAAGTTTACATAGATTACACGTATGGTCATAATAAAAGAAAACACGCTTTGTCAAGCAATCTTGCATAAAACCTCTCAAGAAGTGCAAAACACTTTTACTCTTGGAGATACTTGTGCCTCGGGCCAACCGCCGCCCATCGTTGTCCTTCGCCGGGTCACCATGGCAACGCCGGAAAGAGAGGCAAACAGTCGCTTACCAAGATCTATGAGAGCACCTTCGCGATACAAGGATATTTTTTGAGTCGATAACTGACTGCCGTAATAAAATAAGACTGGAGACTTTGTTGCACGCCGATCGGGATCTTCCCTGCGGATCACTAGATTCACGACATCACCTTTCATCCATGTAGTCGGGTTGAAGAGAGCGCCACCACCAACCGTCATCCACGCTACCAATCAGAGAGGACAAGAAACATAACTACAGCAACCGATTTAGACCACCATGTAGAGTGCCGACTAGACCATTTAGGACACGGTCGAAACCGCCGGATCCGTAGATCGACGAGCGAGGGATATGGCCTTTGGCCTGGGACGGTAGGAGAACCAGGTTGATTTATTCTCAAGTGGTAAAAAGTGGTGTAAAGGGCAAACTATAGTACTCTCCGTCTAGAAATAGCTAACAGGTTTGTCTATATTCAATATATCTATTCCATTTTAGAATATAAATTTATTTAAATCTAGACAAATACAATTCAATTATTTTATTGCATAAGATAAAAAACGTTGACTTAAATATACCAGATAGCTAATGGACTCATTGCTATGCATTTCTCCTGTGCATGATAGCCTCCGATTTTGCTGGAGATCAAAGTCGTCATGGCAAGCAAAAAGCAGCGTCAGTGGTTTCAAAGGTCAGCAAGACTTTTGTAATTAGAGTCTAGGATGCTGTTGACCACATGGACTTCTCGACATCTACCATTTGTCATCCGTGGAGTGTAATTTGAGCTCCGTGACCATTTTCCGGTAATTTCCAAGCCCCGTATCAAATAATTTGAATTTCCAGCCATGATTTTGAAAGGAGGAGAAGAAGAATTTAGTTAGTTATATGCCAGACAGTTTTGCTTTTCCATCTACAAGTTAAGAACCGGCCGGGAGACAATAGTATTCCAAGCGCATGGCAAGCGAGGGTGGACAGTTAGGTAGCATAATCACAACTAGTACATGCAAAATCACTGTCTAGTCAAAGCATGTCATCTCAGTTCGCCGTTTTCAAATTGCCTCGTGGTCTTGAAGGGTCATACATTTACTAGCCTGTTAGGCACTTGTAGGTGCAAGTAATTACTAGTACCACACCAAGTAGCTAGATCGCATTTATCCATTTTACAATTGTCAAGTAGAAATGTTAGCATCTACAGAAGCAACAGTTTTTTTTAAAACGGGCAAAAGCTTTGTCCCAATCTATTAATTAAGGAGAAGTTTTATAATAAATAAAATTTAAAATATACGTAAAATTTACTCTCGCGGCATGAATTCATCCACATTTAGCTCCTGGTATTCTTACGCTTAATTCTATCTAAAGACTACAAGGATTTACGCATTTGTGCTTTTTTTATTGAAAACTCTATCGCTACGTCACTGCTCCAAATCTCCCACGCAGGTGAGGAGGGCAAACGAAATATGGCTTGATGGTTTGGAATAGGGACCACATCTGCCATTTTTTTTTCACCAATTCCTTATGGAGAGTCTCAACTTTGAAATTGATCCATTTGAGAAATACCGAACTCATTCTTCCGAGTAAGCTCCAAATGCTTTGGTGAATCGACATGCGGGTTACAAAAAGATGGTCCACCGTCTCCATAGTTTGCTTGCATAGTAGGCAAAGGCCACGTGTTGTCCTCGTAACCTCTCTTGGCCAAACGATCCGCCGCCGGCCCAAATTCTATTTCTTATGCTGGCAAGTCAAGTTGCAAAAAAATCACACTTTTGGAGGAGTCCAAGCTTTCCAAACTAACTTGTTCATGTTTGAGGTGATGGAGCCCAAGAATTGCACCTCATAGGCCGATTTAGCTGCGGTATCCAGTTCATTTTCTATAAGTTTCCACACAATATTGTTCTCCACTTCCCATTGGAGATGCATCGCTCAAGAAGAGACCACAAAGGTCGCACTAACATTGTCTTAAGATAGTTGTTTCCCAATTTAATCTTGCCTTTAAGGATTGATTAACCTTCCAAGCTTTCCTTATTGACACGCCAAAAATGAGTGGTGTAACATCTTTTGGCTTTCTTCCTCGAGCCAAGGAGCATGCTGAAACGAGGTCTTGCACCCATTCCTCCAATGTGATAGTGTATCGCGGGCGAGAAAAATGCATACATGCCCTCCTCGGAGGCATGGGTTGTCGGAGCCAACCCAAATTTCCATCGGGGTCTTTCCACTTTGGTCAAGGCTATCTCAAACAAAGGGCCATCGCAAATTTATCAATGTTCTTGATCCCAAGCCCTCCAAGCCTTTTTGGGTCTACACACTAATTCGCCGCCATTTTACACTTTGGCACGGGGTAGTCTTGTCTCATTGGGTCAATTATAGGAATGCTCCTTTTCTATTTTGTTGATGAAACCTTTATAGTGCCCAAGGAACGTACATGTGAGTGTGGGCTAATAGGTTGCTTGTGAGGTGATAACCGGACTTCAACCAGGCTGCCTACGCGCTACCTAAACTTCCCATTCCAAGTTGGTAGTTCGGTCACAGTATTTATCCTCAAGGTGTTGAAAATCCACCTCTTAAGCCGCATTAAACCGAAAGTGGAAGCCTAAGGTACTTCAAGGAATGAATCCTTAGTCACCTGTAGGCCAATTCAAGCATGTCTGTGTAATTTGACATGTTTGCACACCGATGGGAAAGACATTACTCTTTGGAAATTCACAGCACATAGGCCTAAAGGACCTTCCCAAAGCTTTCTCAAGAATTATGGCTAAATTCATGTGACAAGTGTTCCTATTTGGATTGGAGCTGACAAACACCGGGCCAGATCTGCTAAGCACATAGAGGTGTTCTCGCAAGATTAAAACCTCTCCTCTCGAGCTTATGCAATAGCTCATGAACGGTAGCTTGCTCCAATAGTTGGGAGAGCGGGTCAATGAAAAGAACAAAAAGTAGCGGTGAAAGAGGATCTCCTTGCCTCAATCCCTCCCGTGATAATAGGGGAACCCGCTTATGCCGCTTGAGGAGTGTATACACACGGGATGAAGATGTAGAAAGCGAAGCGGCAATCCAATCACGGAACCCGGTTTGGGAAGCTTTTTGATTCAATCCGCTGGGGAGTACATTCTTAACCTTCTACATCGGCATGAAGCAATAGTTAACCGCGTTAAAGTGAATCTGCAAATCCTTAGGCACGCAATTCTTCTTTTTCATTGATAATGGACAAGAAAAAAAAAGAGTACTACATAGGAGGTAGTGCAACAGAAAACCAGAAACAAAACTAGCAGTGTTATGGACGAAAAAGCCCTACAAATAGAAAACACGACCGTAAGAAACAGCAAAAAAAAAATCATGTAGGTGCTCTTCTCAATGAGATTCCGGGGGTCTATGCGCGAGGGAGCGTAGAAGGGTACGACCTATCTGCATGAGCCAAATCAATGATCTTCAGATAAGTAGCCACTTGGGAATCAGGGTGTAATCATGGGCGCGATGCCCACGGTGCCGCCAAGCCGTCCCCATTTATTTGTGTTTATGGACACCCACCTGCAAGAACTGTAAACTGGCGGCCAGAGGTGGTCCTGTCCACAGCGCCGCTAGCCCACCAAGTTTGCGATTTCCTTCCCATCAGCAGTTCAGCACCTAGCACTGAGTTTGTTCCATCGGCCATCGTCAGTCAAACCAACAAGCAGAGAACGAGCGAGCGAGTTGATTGATGGATTGCACTCAACTCGGCGGCGATCAGAAACACAACCGTCCTGAGTCAGGTATGCATGTGCTTCAAAGGCAAAGCCAATACGAAAACGAGGGAGACCACACCTGAGCGAAAGAACGACCTTCTGGTCGCTTGCCGTTGCTGAATAGCTGCTGCCGTCGCGGGATCTAATTCGGACGCCAAAGGGCACCCAGCGGGTATCAAGTCAGCAAAAACGTTGTCCCAAATAATCAAATGGGTACAAACGGCAAGTTAACATGGACAGCCGTGGGCGTGCTTTCTATTTACAGGCCCACTTGGGAAGACCCCTTTCAGTGAAGATGTGCTCGCTTATTTCTTTCCAAATCATCCAGCAAACCAGCTAGACATGCAGGAGTTCCAAGCATCGAGAATCTTTCTTGTTCAAAGTGGCAGACTACCACTCCTACCAAAGCCAAAAAACAAAAAACAAAAAAAAGGTCGCCCTGGGTCAAGAGGAGCAGTTACAGGGATCTTGGTCGTGAACCAGCTTCCAAACCTGCTGAGCGTAACTGAAGGTTAGCACAGGAGATGCGGTGCTTCCTGAATCTAGTTGTTTCATGGGCAGACCCCTTTTGCATTGCCAGAACATTATTTGTAGAAGGTGCTATTTGGATTCAGTATGATATCTTGTTGTTGACCTTCGGTTCACTCTTGATTTGATTTATTTAGAGCTCTGTATCTAAATATTTTCTTCGATTTCATATTACTTGACTTGGATTTATCAGAATTTGACTGAACCTATATACTAAATGATGGTTCTATTTATCCAAATCTAGTATAAATTTGAGCCTAACTAATATGGGCCTGAGGAGTGATTCATTGTTGCACTTATTTGTTTTAGTCTTTGATGTTGATTTTTTCTTTTTCAAATGTAGGCTTTTCCGCATGTTTAAATTAAACTACTAAAAAGTATTCTTACATTTCAAAAGAGGAGGGGAGTATCATATATTGTACTCCTTCATGCGATAATAATGTATCTAGATGTGTTTTAGTGTATATGATTTCTAGACAAAGGGGTCACTTATTTTTTGGACATAGTTTAGTATGTTTCTGCTACAAAAGGACTTTTTTCCCTCGACCTCTGCAATTTTATGCACCTTTAAGCTGGCTTACTTAAACATGTTTCAAAGTGATAGAAAGGGTAACCTTAATATCTCCCAAGTATGTCTTTCAAATTTCCAATAAATCTCAAAAGTTAGGTTTACATTAATCCTAATACTTAACTCTTGCCGCTTGACTTGTCTTTCTTTGGGTAATATGAAGAAAGCATAATGGTATTCACCCGAAAACATGTAACACCAATTCATCAGGTTTAGATCGTCAGGATATGTTCATCATTTGTTGAACTAACTTTTTTGCTGTAAAAGGATCTCGTAGCACTAAAAGAGATACAAAGGGAACTCAACAAAAAAATACAATGAAATCAATGAGATGCTCTTAATCTTCAACTCTCCTGCATCTGGTGTCGACGGCGTCACGCCACCACAAACCGCTTTCTCCCTCTAAAAACTAGTCTCGACGTTGTTGGTTGCGTAAGACGGGAAGTCGCCTTTCAATCGGGTCAAGAAGACCATCTCTCACCTAAAGACGAAGAAGAACGAATAGCCATTGATAATGCTCCTTGATGATCCCAAGATCCCCACAAATGTATAGTCTTGAAACCTACAGCACTCCCACAAGCTTCTTGACATTGCTGGCGCGATGTATTGAACCCCTGAGACTTTGTTGAGTAATACGTAGCCGCCGCCACCCGAGTGCCGCCCCACCAAACTTAACCCTAAAACCAGGAAAGTGGAGCCCGGAGGCCACATAAGCGAGGCAGATCGACGGGCGGCGGGCGTATTTAGAGGCGGGGAACCCTAATCACCCGTAGGGTTTCTAGGGGCGGGCACGCCATCTGATTGTTTCGCATAAGCGCGTATCTCTTTAGCAATTCAGGACAGTTAATTAATCCATTCGTTTGCACATTGAGGATGTTTAAGATAGTAACTTTGCTTTTTTATTTTGGACTTGCTTGTGTTTTTAGTCTCAGCGGTTGTACCATGTGGTTTTGCTATATTGGTATAGTATAAGACGAAACCCGTTTTGAGGAGAATGAAACGAATACGCCATAACGTTGCTGCCCACTGAGGCAAAGTTGTGAACAGTGAACAGCCTCGTCACGCGGACCTCGAGCAAACTCTGTGATGCAAATGGTCAATCCTAAGCTGTTGCTTCAGGTCCTTGCTTTTCCAGACCAAACTAATTTGTCCATCGCGACCTTCAACATGAACGTAAGGAGCATGTGGACAATTTTTTTCTTCGAGAAGAAGAAAATATGCCCCGACCGCACGAGCTCGTGGACATGAACGACAGTTCCTCTGCCAACCGTTTAACCAACTCACTTCCTCGTCTGCCCAAGCTTCACTCCTGGACATGGACAGTAGGTGGAAGTGGAACCCTCCATCGGTGGAGCAGGCGACACATCTGATGATCTGGACCTGAGAGTGCAATGGAAAGGCTAGAGTTCTGTGGAGTACGAATCAAGAGATTTGCTGCCGTTTTCAGGCTGACATTTCTGTAGACGGGTGGTCTATCAAGCTTGTTTGCCGATCGATGTTTCCTTTTCTGCCGACTAACAGTCGGGTTCACCTCTGCTATAATCAGGCTGGGTTCCACTACTCTCTGCTATTGATGACTGAACCCGACAGGCAATGTCACTGTGATTGCGCTTTTAGCCAGAAGAGACGCCACGTGCAGTTGGTGCACATCACAGATGACACGATTTCGTGCACAAGTCCAAGTCAAAGACTGAAGTGCCGGCCAAATCGCACGCGCCACGTACGTACATGTTGCGGAGCGTGCATCTGCCGATCACGGAGTGTGCGTCCTTTAATCTGCTTCACAATGTTCGGAGAAACATATTTTTTAGGATACTAGAAGAATGCTCGTGCGTTGCCACGATTTACTATTAACTTTTTATGTGTTGTCAAGGTGTAAATCTGAAATTCTGCAATGAGCGTCACTCGCTCGTGAACCCAATGTATCTGATAAGATGTTGTATGCCCTGAAGCCACTTAAGCAAAATGGTTCAACATCATTCTACACAGCAAGAACTTTCTCCTCTTGAGTCAAGACTGTCTTTGTGCTTAGGTAGTCTTTTCAGACCTTGAGAACACAATCACTAACACGCTTATATATCTTTTTCTAAGTAAATATATATCCGCCGTCATGGAGAAAGAGAGACCTAAAATACGCGATCGAGCCCGCATTAGGCGATTCCACTTTTCACGCTGTGAACAGCCTAATAATATGCCGTAGAGAACGCACTATAGATGCTCTGCGTCAATCGGCTAACACATCAATTATAGAACACCACTACACTTCATCAGCTGAGAACTTTTTTTCTCGACAGGATCATCTCGAGAATTGACAAAAACAATCGATGGATCACAAAGACGGCTCCAAAATAACGCAACAAAATGGCCTAGCATTTGTCGGGCACACGATGACCATCCAAAGCGGGAAGGGTCGCGATGTTAGGCATTAGATGAAGGACACGAGGGTTGCCTCATTTCTCGGCTGAACTTTTTGGTGACAGAGGAATGGCACTGTGTAATATCTAACTCCAAGCAACAAAATCGGGCAGAAGCACGACCGAAATGGCACGTGCCAAAACGGATCGGGACCTGCGCCAATCTTTCCCCGACTCACATCAGCGCCACCACAACCACGACGCATGAGCTCCGCTATCTCATCTCTGACCAACAAATGACATGGACTTCTTTGTTAGGCATCGAGGCTCTCAACTAACAATTTCCTCCTGCCCCACCACCACTCCTCCTCATCCTGCGGCTCCTTGTTCCTCGCCTCCCATCAGCCTCCTCGCCGCATCTTCCATCCCCGGTCAGAGCCTGCCTCCCCGCCTTTAATCTCGCCATCCCTGGTCACAGAGCTGCTCTCCCCGCCTCCGAGACGCTGGCACGCCGGGCCAGCCGGCGCGGAGCTCATCCTGTGGCCTCGCGCCTTGGCCTCGCCAATCCCAAAGTGCAGGTTGCTCGACGCTATGACTACGGCGCCACCGAACCCCTGCTCGGCCGCCGCCGAAAGCCCGCCTTCCTCATCTCCTTGTGAGCGCCACGCCGAGACCGCGAATTTTACCGACCTCATGTATAGCTTCGCGCCATGGTCGCTATTCCTTTCCTCGTGCCTCGAGCTGTGCCCTGTGGATTTAATAAATTTTTGTGTAATTCGATTAAGATGTCAATCTCGGACGTGCTTGCCATTCCAGGTAGCTTGACAACGATATGAATCGGTGAGATCCAAAGATAAAGTAGCGTATGGGACTATTCATGATCTCACCGAGAAGTTTTTTGATTTATGAGCGGCCGACCAATCACAAGGCGCGTGCCCAATCAAAATAAATATCGATTTCGCTTACGGGATGGCAGATCTGTAATACAGGAATTTGTGGAGGTAAATCGTCCAAAAAAGTGTTGACCCAAGAAACACTTCGCTTTATTAATGCGAGATAGGTATAGATTCAGAGAAACAATTTGTTCTTCTGCTTTTGGGCCATATATAAGAAGATTGTAGCCCATTAACCATCAGCTCAAGTCTCACTTTTATATATCCAAAAGGCCCAGCCTACAAGCTCAAACTATGGACCATTTGCTAATTGCTAGTAGCGTTCTCAAAAAAAAAATGCTAGTGTTCTAAAAACTACTACTCGTATTCGCTAGTCCCTTTAAGTTTCTCATCAACAACAACAGCACCCAAAAAAAACAATAGTTGTTCTGCATTCGGTCGGTACCGTACTGTCAAGGGAGAATCTTAAAGTCGTGGCGTTGCAAGTGGAGATAACTCACTTGTTCTGTAGCACATTATTCTGCTGTTGCATGAGACCAGTGTTAGCTTGCGCCATTTCTAAACAATCTTTTGGCAAAAGAGACGGGGAGCCTAGCTCGCTTACACAAAGCATAGTGTGATGAATGATCCTTTTTCTTCCACAAAAGTTATTTAAGCGCCTCCCCGACCGTTTGTTAGAACATCACATACGCACATGTCAAGCCGGTACGCATAGTTTTTATGAGTTCGATCAGTGCTTGTACGAATTTATTAATGTACTAATTTGATTAGTGAGAAAGATACACACGGATAAATTATTACACTACTAGAGAAAAGCCTATGCGAGGCGCACTTAAAAGCCTATCCGAGGCGCATATCACATGCGCCTCTAGCTTCAAGCCTTGGGTATTTCTTATGCGAGACGCATATCGATATGTGCCTCGCATATGTGAAGTATAGGAGGCGCATATCATATGCGCCTCGCATATTTTTTACAATGCGCCTCGGATATTTATAGTATATGCGCCTCCGGTAATATTTTCGAAATTCAAGTTTTACAGACCACTATAAATAATAATATACAGATATTCAAATATACAATATAGTCCAGAATACAGTATAAAGAGCACAGAATTTTTCGGAAACTTGCAATTTGCCAAAGCATAATAGAACCAACATGAATACAATACATTACACATCAATCATGACATACAAGTTCATACATCAAGTGTTTGTGCCACAAGTTCACACCTCCGAGTACAAGTTCACAATTACATTACACCTCCGAGTACAAGTTCACAATCACATGTATGCGAGATGAATAATTTATATGCAACAGAAAATATTGTATATTATAAAAATATGGGGCTCAGAAAAAGGTCACACATTGTCATGTAAGATCTTTGCTTCAGTCCTCCACTCCTACAGGGGCACGCCTGGTTTTGCTTGCTCTTTTATGTTACTTAGCTACTATTGTATTGTTTCTTCGTGTCGCTGTGCTTTCTATAACTGGCCAGGCCTCAAGGCTACCGGTCATACCTGACAGCAGCCTCCTTCAAAACATCGTGAACAAACACAAGGAAGTTTAATTGCCGTTACTACAAGTAGTTACTAATTAGCTACAACGATGTAGTTTTCAGAGAACGAGGAGAAATTGAGAAGGCTACCACGACCGCTCAAATCTGGGCGCCGCTGTGTTGGTCTCCGTGTTCCTCAAAGACCAACAGGATCTCAGATTTATGTTAACGCGAGTCTCTTAGTCGGGACAGAGCAGGGATGTGTCGCTGAAGCTCGGTGGCGCCCCGCGGAACGAGCTGCGCCACCGAGGAAATTCAAAGTTGTGTCTATGCTGTTCGATAGCAGCTCCAGAAGAGAGAATCGATGATGTGAGTAGTTACTGCATGACAAAAACTGTTTTTCCTCCTTCGCCTGCTTTCACTCATCAGCTGTTGTTTATTTTCCTCCTCTCTCGCAATGGAAGAGATCGATTACCAATTATACCGCATAAAAAACTGAACAAAATTCAAAGCGGATTAATAACACAGAAAATTAACCAACCAAAGAACGGATTTCTCCCCAATGTTATTTCATCCCCAAATCAGGAATCAAGGGACGCCACAAGGCTACTAGTACATGAAGGAAATTGATGACCTTCTCGCCAGTGGGCGGGCGGCTGGCGGCGAGGTCGGTTTTCTCGAGCTCGAAGAGGACGCCGCGGTTGCAGACGCCCGTTGGGGAAGTAGACCTCCGGATACGGGCGCTGAACGCTGCAGCGCCGTCGGAGTCGGCCGGTGTGATTCCTCTGGGCGCGCCCACGCCCAGCCGACGCCGCCACGCGTCCACCGTCAGAGCCCGCCACGGGTCATCACGCGCTCGATGTCAGACACGCCGCTGAAGAAGACGCTGCACCAGGCCGAGGAACTCGTGAGGGCGCGCGGCAACCTTGGCCGACGAGGAGCTTCACGAGGTACCCAAGTCATAGGCGGAGTGGAAGGTGACCTGTGACGGGCGACGGAGGGCACGCGGGACGACGCTGGTTGCGGGTATTGTCGCGACCATGGCGACGGGGCGGGGAGCTCGAAGCAGCGTGCTCCGTGGGGCACCGGGTTCGTGGAGGCGCCACCGCGCGAGGCGAGCGCGGCGGCCTCGGGATGGGGAGATACAGAGGAGGAGGCGGGGACCAATGAAGAGGCGGGCTTGTCACGAGAGGAAGAGGTCGCAGGATGTGTGGGCGGGGCCACGCGGGCTCATGGCGATGTTGTGTGTGGGGCAGCGCGCTGTAGCTAGTTGCCTCCATGTGCAAAAATCGAAAAAGTGGTGGTTATGCGAGGCGATATTGCATAATATGCGCCACAGATATGCGGCCACCTACCACCGTCCGGGCTCAAGCAGAGTTACTTGAGGCGATATATGATCATATGCCTCGTGATATTATCAAATATAGAGGCGATATAGCCATACGCTGCCTCGTGATATTCGCAGACCTACCAACACGCTGGGCCCACAAGAATATGCGAGGCGATTCTGTCCATATACTGCCTATCTCGATATATAGGAGGCGATATGACTAGAATGCTACCGCATAATATGGGGCTGCTAGATTCCGTCCAGACAGGATTATAGGAGGCGATTCTTATCATATGCGCTCTGCTCTATTTTTATACTAGAGACGATATCGCAGTGCACCTCGCCTATTTTTATGTAAGACGATATGCCTAAATGTGTCTCGCATAAGCATGTATCCTGTAGCCTTTTCTATAGTAGTGTTAGTCAGACTTTGGAGCAAAGTCCGTAGCGTTTAGCAGTCGACCTTATATTATTCTTCTTCGATCCCAGCAGGCAGCGAGCTCGGTATAGTACCGGTAGACGATGGAATGGGGGAGAGCAGTAGGTGAAACGTAGCGTGCGACACCGAACGCTTAAATAAAAGAGGTTTAATCATCATCATCATCATGCGGTTCGTTTAGCAATTACGACCGCGCGCGCGCCACGGCACTGTGCGGACAAAACACACACACTCGCGAGAGAATTGACGGCCCAACGACGCCTAACCGCAGCTCGCCCGGCCCGGCCAAACTCCTCGCCGCCCGCTGTTCACATAATACCAATAATTACGTCACGCAAGTCAAGGTCGCCAGGTCGGTTCATACGGTGCAGTACACGTCGCCGAGCAGCATCTAGCCAGTAGGATCTCCGTAGCTAGCTCCGTGTAGCGTTTCTCTCGCGTGACGCAAACAGAGAGTATTTGGTCACTAGCAAACCCAAAAAAAAAAAAGTGCGGTACATCAGTTGTTGTTGTTGAAGGAGGAACGAGTACACAATGATTAGCTTAATTAGAGCACGAAAGAACTTACGGGGTCATTTGCGTGTGCTCAGTCCAATATCGTTACGTAATCAACCTGTAACCCACCCAAGAAACGCGCTCCCGGCCCGTCGTCGGTGCGTATGAGCCACGAGGGCACCGAACCTCCTGCAGCAGCAGCAGCGGGAAACACCATAAACAACAGCTCATACACGTATGTGTGTACCCGGTCTATCACGTTATTAGCTTTGGTTTCTCCTTTTTCCTTTTCTTTTTCTTTTCCTGGTATAGGCCAGTCTTTAATTAAGAAATTAAACAAATCGAGCCGGAGTCAATTATCGGAAGCAGGACGACGTACGGTGTCCTTCCTTGGAATTCTCTCTGCTGTTGCTTCTCCTGCCTCGCGAGTTCGCTTCGCTGGCGAGTGACCGACAGAACGAGAGAGGGAAGAAACGCGTGCATGGAATGCATGGCGACGGAGCAGCAATTTTTATATCGTTTTCCAAAAAGCGAGACAGGACGAGCAGGTTGGTGAGTCATTCCTCCATGTGCCTCACAAGAACTGACCTCGCAGGTGTGTAGCCGTGTAGGCCTACCTGCCTGCTGGTTACAGCAATGTAGTAGTATCATCTACGTAGGCCCTCAATAATCATCAACTGTCTAGCTAATCGCTTAGCTATACCGCGTATCAGCTCGTAGCCGGATTTTATGTTCGTCTTGTCATTTCTTCCTTCCAAATCCAAATGCGCCTAGGTGGTGGTGGTGGTGGGTTCCATTCCATCCGAAGCTAGCTATAGTTCGTAACCAATGGCTTGCTTCATTCTCAAGATTTACAGAAAACACCAGACCTGAGTGCGGGAGTGGACCCCCGTCCCCAACCGGCATTCATTCGTTTGCGCTTGCGAGAAAGGGCGAACACAAAAGTGCCAAAGATGTTGACGGGAAATAATGTCCACATTTCCACTACCACTAGGGTAGGGTGGGCCAAGATCGATTCACGCCAACTTCAGTTAAAACGAGTCATTTTTGTTAACCATGTAGCTAGTGAAAACTATCATAATTCCTACTCCGCTCAGGATATGCCTGTGTAATGCATACGAACCTTATAAGGAACTAAAGTATTCTAAAAATATATAAGGAAATAAAGTGCTCCAGCTTCACGAGGATCTGGAAAATTCACCTGATCCTAATACGGCGTGTTGTTTATCCTCGGCGAGCGCGCGCGCGGTGGAGTCGCTCGAACGGTGACACGCGCGGGACAATGCACCAACTGGAACCCATGATCATATCACCGAACAAAAGAGGAAACGCCACAACGTCGACAACCACCGTAGGGGAGAGTGAGGTCGCTCGGCTAGTGCTCCTCGATTCTGGAGCCGGTTGCATCATCCGTTTGTCCTCGCCACGGGATGCCGACGAACACGTTCAGGAAATGCGGACAAAATACATGACAGTAGCAACGGATAGAATTCAATGCAGCGCTTTTGAGTCGAAGCCCCTTCCTCTCTGCTTTCTCCCCTTCGCCTTCGCTGAGGGTCCACCTCCGCCGCCCTGCCGCCTGGCCTTCTTCCTCCGCAGCTCTGCTGACCGGCGTGGAGATGGTCTAGGAGGTTTGGCTTGTAGATTAGGTTGTAGTTTTGCCCCGGTGGCGTCTAGGAGTCGGTTGCTGGATCCCATCGGCCGGATCTGGCACACCCTGGTGTTCATCTTCTTCGTTGTCCAACTCTGGTGGCAGGAGCTGTGGCAGGGATGGAGGATGGAGCTAGGCATCTCTTTTAATAAGGCCGTCTTCCTTCTTCCTGAGGCTGTTCGTGTTGGCGCCTCCGTGGCGTCAGCGATCACCGCGAAGCTCCGCCGAGCCCTCATGGTGGTGGCTGGGCGGTGGCGGATCGAGCGAGGCCCTCTTCAATAAGCGTAAGCTTCTCCGCGCTGAGCACGAAGCTTCTTCTTCCTTCCGACCGCCCATGGTGGAGCGGAGGAAGGTGGGTGGATGCTGGCGTTCTACAGTGGTGGAGGAGGTTGGCGTGTGTGTGATACTGCAAATTCCTGGAGTATCATCTCGGGAGCACAAGTTTGGCTACCGAATCCTGTTGCTGACGGACAGCACCTCCAGGGCCTGGTGTCAGCGGCGCGCCAGGTGATCTTCAACCTCCAGTGGAGGCCCTTTTCTGGTCTCGCGATGCTCCTTTTCCCTCAAGGCCATGTGGCTTGATGGCGCTGGTGTAGCTCGTGGCTTGAGGCCGGATCTCATCGCCGTGGTGGTGGACCCGATCGCTTATTATCTTTCTAGGGTCTGGTTTGTATATTGTAAGGACCTATATTGTATTGCTGTAGCTTTGACAGTCTTTTTCTATAATTTGTACCCACCGTTTATTTAATGCCAGTATCCAGGCCTTTCTGGGCCTTTTCCCTGTTCAAAAAAATGTAGCGCTTTTGCTGAGTTTTTTTTTTCAGGACTGAAGGCCGATGTTTGATCCTCGTCAATAACATTTAGTTTTGGTTTTAGACAGCATTTTTAGCCGCGTCTCCTAAACAGTGTCTGGCAACAGCGACAGAATCTGCCGAACGGTTGCACATGTTACCGCGTTCTCTCTCTCTCAAACAGGTATATGCCCGTAATATAAAGAATCATTGAGACCCGCTGCCAGCATACGCCAAAAGAAACAAAAAGAAAACCCCAAAGAAAAAAGAAAAGAAAGCAGTTTATAATGCGGTTGATTTAAAACGAGGATTACCCACAACCGCTATGCGCCCAACTGAAGTTCCACCAAGCCTAGCACTAAGCGCCACGCACCAAGCAACACCTCTAAGAAGGAAAGCGACGATGACGACGCTGCTGTCCGGACAGGTCCTAGGGTTTCCCCCGGTGCACATCGAGAGGTGGAGAAGAGGTACACCCGATGCCCTTCAGGAAGGACGGTGGCGCCGCAGCGCCACCGCTGCCGGTGTCAAGAAGACAGGGATTTCTCCCAACCCCTCAGAAAAAACACACTCCCAGACGCAAACGTAGTGCTCCACCAAGCTCGTCGCCCACCAGTGCACGCCACCACGGTCATGCAGCCGCCACTGGCCGAGACCCGCCGGGCAAGGCCGGTAGGATAGAAAAGAGCAGCTTCGCAGGTTACCGACAACAATACACGGAGGAACTACCTCCACCACCAAGGTGGTAGTCGATCGGATACAGCAGGGCAAACCAGGCCCACTGGCGCCGAGCCCCGAGGGTCCGTGAAGCCCCACCGCCAAGCAGCAGCAGGGGATCGCCGTCACGCCAACCCCACACTAGTTCTCATCGACCCGCCCACCAGGAACAATCGCCATCGTCAACCTCGCCGCCAAATGGCAAGACCGCTACCACCGCTACCACCGGGACATCCGGACCACCATCGGTCCGAGGAGCAACAGGACGCCCCCGAGCCGCCCGATAGAGGAACGTCACAAGACACCACCTTCCAGGCCGCCCGCCCACACTCGAATCCGCAAGGCGGCAGTCATCCGCATGGCGGGGCCACTAGCATAGGCGCGGGAGGTCGGCCAGACACAAGGAGTGGTGACAGAAGGTCAACGTGCAAGGAAGGAACGACATCTCCGTGTTGCCCGCGCGTTGTGCCCCGCAACCCTAGCGGCGGTGATGGTATGCCACCACCAGATCAGTTCGCCTGGCGACCTAGTGCCCCACCCAGCCGCCGTGATCAAGACACAGGGATCGCAGCTCCGCCAGCCAGATCGGCCCACATCGCCCAGATCGCCCGTGAAGCCTGCCGCCACCGTGCGACCGCGTTCGCCACCTCCCACGCCGGGCCCCCGCCACTGCGCCCGCCCAGACCCGCCGCCTCTGACCAGCCACCTCCGGTCGAGCCCACGCCACCCCACACCGCGCCGCCTCCCCCACCAACGCTGCAAGGGAGGGCGACAGCAGCCCGCGCCACCCATGGCCCCCGTCGCCCAGAGTTCGGCACGGCACCGCCCACCCGCCGTCCGTCGCGAGGAGGCACGCCAGCGCTCTCGCCGGGGCCCCGACGGAAGGACCCTCACAAGGCGGCGGCCGACGACCGCCACCGAGCAAGAGCAAGAGGAGGGCCGCCGCCACCGCACCTACGGTGCTTTGGTCAAAGCTCGGGCGCGGCGGAGGCGAGGTGGAGGAGATTCGGCGGCGATTTAGGTGGCCTCCCCGTCGCCTCACGGGGGCGGCACGGGAGGGCCCTGTTCTTTTTTCCTTCTCCACCCTACTAACCGTAACGTCATGTTACCGCGTTTGGGACACGTTCCATCTCAGCCGCATTTAATGGTTCCTCTTCTCGCTTCTTTCACCGGAGATATTCATGACATGGTTCTTCATGGTCGTGTTCATCTCCTTGAGGTTGTTGGCATCATCCCTCCGCTAATGAGCGCCTAGGAGCCGAGGATGGCTTGTTGTACCGGACCCGGTGGCTCCTTCACGAAGTCGGTCTCCTCCGGTCGACATCATCCGCGTAACTCCTCCATCTTCTTGTCGCCCAAAGTGGGAGGCGTTGATCCTACGCTCGCATGTGGCTACGGTGATCTTGGCCTGTTGTGACTAGGCGGTGAGCCATGGCAAGTCGGTGTTGAAGACGAGGAGGAGAGGCGCTTGATGGTGGAGAAGGCGGGTAGACTTTGTTGGAAATATAAGCAATAATCTATATGATTTAATCCGAATAATAAATTGATAAACCATGATCATACGCTGCATGAGTAAAACCAATCATGCAGATCAACAAAGTAGATGAACAGATTACATCTATAGGAGATAAACCTATCACATCTACACCAAACGCTAGAACAAAGAACTCTAGCATAATCTGAAAAAGACAGTTGAATATCACGTACAGTGTAGACTGAATAGCAGCCGCAGCGGTCGCAGCAGCGTCGCCCATGTTGAGGTTGGGAAGAAGTCGTCGTCAGGGAACTCATCGTCGGACGACGTCGTGGTTGCCAGTAGTCGCGCTTGAGCGCCTCCCAAATCTGATCGCCTCACCCGTACAAAGTTCACGAGAGGCGGGTTTCGAGGCTCATCGTTCCGATTCGCGGTGCACGCCGCAGCCGAGATGGAGAAGACGTAGCGCGCAAGGTTCTGAAGGTAGGCGCGTGTGTGGATTGGTACGGTACCGATTAGGTTTAGCCCGGGCGCTTATATAGCGCAGGTTAGGAAGATCGTGGGCTCAGCCCACGTCCGAGTCGGTAACAGCCACGTCCATAAAAACTGGAAACGGCTGTAATTAACGCGTCCGTTAATGACTCATAATCAGTTTTCCCAACAAGCAAAATAAACTCTGGCTCGCGAGATTCCTCAACACGCAACACGCGCCAAGAGTCGTGACGCAGGCGTGGCGCGGCGAGGCGGGCGGCGTCAGAGGAGGAGTGCGCGAGGGCTACTCTTCTTGTCACACCTTAGTAAGTGGAGCAACACTCTACTATATAAGGTGGTCCAACTCCCCTTCAACTAGCAATGTGGGACTAAACTTTAGCACCACTAGCACAGCCATATGCTGCCATACACAAGTGGGCCAAAGAGAATTTAAGAATTTGTCTAATGGGCCAATAGCCCAACATACACCAAATTCCAACAATCCCCCACAAAGTCTCATTGGCACATCACATCACTTTTCTTCTAGAACATTGTTTTATATGCCGGTGTAGTGGAGACCTTAAGTTGAACTTCCACGTTAAACTTCATGCTACACTAGCTAGCAACTTGAATAGTGGACTATGCCTTGAACTACAAGTTTTCAAGGCTTAGTTTCACACAAAATCTAGACCGGTACAGTGGCTACCGGGCTTCCCCCGGTTTGGAGCTTATGCGCCATACTTCAGGCCTTTCATGAGTTTATTAGAGAGCACCCAACCCTCACGGATCATGACGCTTAATGTCAGACTTATATAGGTGTGTTCTCAAGAGATGTTCTCGCAGACAACATCTCCGCTTATAAAAAGCCACTTGAACACATTAAGATAAATATCAACCTGCCATGCAGATTAAGAGAGTATTGCATCTTTATGGAGATATAAATATAATATGGGATACTTCCTCTCTCCGACCAACAGCTTGTCTCCCACTCTAATTCACGGGATCTCCGATCACATAGAGGGTTGCCACCGGGATCAACTCATAGCGTGGGTCTCAAACCCATCTCCTCGATGCATTATCTATCACATTGTGATAAACCCTTTGTGAAGGGATCTCGCAGGTTTTTAGATGTTTGGATATAATCCAACGCATAACTCCGGAGTTTCTCAGCTTCGACAGATTTCAATCTCCTCTTCACATGCCTTGATGACTTCATATTATCCTTAGAACTGCTTACTTTGACGATCACAGCTTGATTATCACAACATCGGGATGGAGGTATTGGTTTTTCAACCACGTAAGTCCATCAAGAGCTCACGGGCCACTCGCTTCAACAAAGGTCGTTCTAATGCCGTGAGTTCTGCCCATTGTTGACCTCGCTAAGATGGTCGCTTGTAAGACTTCCAGGAAACAATACCACCACCAAGTGTAAACAAATAACCACTTGTGGCCTTAATCTCATCAAGACGATATCCAATTTGAATCACTATAACCCTCAAGTACCCGTGGATACCAAAGATAGTGAATATCATAACTCAAAGGTTTTCAAATAGCGCAAAACTCTTTCAAGAGCATGCCAATGATCATCTCCAGATTTGACACAATCGACTCCTTTGCTTACAAAGAAAGGAGATGTCGTGTCTAGTAGCGCCAAATACATGAGCGAGCCTATGATTTGAGAATATCTCAATTGATCTTTAACATTCCTTCGATTCTTTCAAGTAGCACACTCATCATAAGGCGTTGAGAAGAATCGCAATGCTATACCCAAAGCGACTCAATATCTTTTCCACATAGTGAGACCGAAGCAATGTAATCCCACCATTGTCATCCTTTAGTAGCTTGATGTTTAAGATTACATCAGCCACCCCAAGTCCTTCATCTCAAAGCAATGTAGATAGGAACTCTTTGACCTCCTCGATAATAAAGAGGTTGGTCCCGAATATCAATATGTCATCAACGAGAGACACATAATAACTCCTCGCCTCACCATGACGATAGTACACATTTGTCGTACCTTCATAACAAAGCCTTCAGCTTAAAGTTCTTTCAAACTTCTCGTAACGCTAGGAGCTTGCTTAAGACCATATAAAGACTTCACTAACTTACACACCTTTCCTTCGACCATCTACCACAAATCCGTCAGTCGCTTCCATATAAATTTTCATCTAGCTCTCCATTTAGAAAAGTTGTCTTAACGCCCATTTCATGAACGAGAAGACCATGTGAGGCATCCAAGGAAAATAGTACTTAATAGTGGTCAACTGCCACAGTGAGTAGGTATCGGAAGAAGTCTTCACCTTCCTTTTGGGTATAACCCTTAGCCACAAGACGGCTCTTGTACTTTTCAATAGTACCATCAGGTATAAGCTTTTCTTGAACACCCACTTACATCCTACAGGTTTGCACCCATAAGGACGCATCAGTGATTCCTAAGTACCATTAGCTAAGATGGAGTCCATCTCGCCTGGACGCCTTCCTTCCAAAGAGTCAAAGATCTTGAGATGCATAGGCTTCAAATAGAAGTGGGAGTATCATCCACAAGGTACACAATGAAATCATCACCAAATGACTTTGCATTTCTTTGTCTCTTGCTCCTTTTGGGATCTTCATTGTCATCCTCCACAGGATCATCAGTGTTCTATCGGCATAGTGGATTCAGGAATTATAGAAAATTCCTTACTAGATGAACTAGTCATCTCCTGATTTGATGAGCTAGACATGCCTTTCATAGGAAAGATGTCCTCAAAGAAAGTCGCATCATTCAACTCCATAATTGTACCAACATGCATGTTTGATACCTCAGATTTTACTATCAAAAATCTATAGCCAATGCTATGAAAAGCATATCCCGTTAAAACACAATCAACGGTTTTGGTCCAAGCTTATTGGGTATTGAATATTGACTTTCGCCAAACAACCCCAAGTTCGTAGTAAGAGAGTTTAAGCCTTTTCTTTTCCCATTCCTCAAATGGAGTCATGGTTTTATCCTTTACAGAACACGCTTAGGACATGACACGCATATTAGCGCCTCCCCACTATTCCTTGGAAAGACCTGATGTATCTAACATGGCTAACCAAATCAGTTAGAGGCGGTTCTTTCTTTCGCCACCCCATTTGACCGAGGTGAGTAGGGAGGCGTCCTCTCATGTATAATACCGTTCCATACGTAATAAATCAAATTCGCTTGAAAAGTACTCTCCACCACGATCCGACCTTAGCCTCTTGATTTTAAGATCAAGTTGGTTTTCATTTCAACTTTATAGATTTTGAAGTAGTTCAAAGCTTCATCTTTAGATTTCGGAGATAAACATAGCAAGATCTAGTGGAGTCATCAATCAACGTTATAAAGCATCTTTTTCCACCTTTTGTCAACACACCATTCATCTCACAAAGATCTGAATGTATAAGTTCTAGCGGTGAAAGTTTCTCGGTTCGCAATGTATGAGACTTGCGGGGTTGCTTTGCTTGCACACAAACTTGGCACTTAGAACCTTTGACAAATGGTAAATTTCGAATTAAACTCATATTGGCTAGCCACGCCATGCAACCAAAGTTAATATGACAGTCGTGAATGCCAAACATTGACTCATTATCATTGCAAACATGATTAATAACTTTAGTACATGAGTCCGACAGACAAGCTTAATGATCTCCAAGACTCATAACCTTTTCCAACAAATTGTACATACTTAGAAATTACAACTTTATTGGACTCAAAACCAACTTAAAGCCATCTCGACATAAAAGCGATCCTACCGACGAGATTCTTATTGATGGAGGGAACATGCTTCACGCTCTTCAGTCAGACGATCTTCCCCAAGTAAACTTCAGATCTACCGCATCAACACCATGAATGTAAGCACGTGAGACGCTTCCATCAAGATGTAGAAGTCCTTGAGACCGATAAGAGGAGAACATGGAAATACGTAACATACATGTGTATTAGCACCGTGTCTATCCACCAATCAGAGAATGACATATTGAAAGGATAGTAGGTAAAATACCGCACTCCAGATCCTTCATCTCAAGATCGCTAATAACAACATTCGCGGTCTTGCCATTGTTCCCATGTTGACGCCTGTCAAAGCGATTAGGGCAGCTAGGAGCCCAATGATCAGGATCACCATAGACGTGGCAAGAGCCTTTCCTCTTATCATTTTTCTTCTTGAAGTTGGTTGAGTGCGTGGGCCTTGTTCTTGCCATCGAACTTTCCCTTTCCTTCAGTTTTGTTCTTATTCTTGAACTTGTGGGATTGGAAGTTTTCCTCCGCACTAAATTGGCAGAACCTCCCTCAAGTCCTTGAGCAGTTTTGTCCTTTGTTTCGCTTCTCTTCCACATGAAGAGACCCAATGAGATCCGTAACGGAAAACTCTTGTCTCTTATGTTTCGTAGAAGTAGCAAAGTTCCTCCACGAAGGAGGAAGCTTGGCAATAATGCCACCACCACAAATTTGTCCGAAGGAACACTTAAACCGCCAAGTTCTTTGGCAAGTGATTGTATCTCATGAGCTTGCTCAACGACGGAGCGCCATCAACCATCCTATAGTCATAGAATTGCTCCATGACATGCCTAGTGCCGTCCGAGATCCCAAACTTGGCCTCGAGCGCCCCACGCGCCCTGCCATTATCAATGACATATAAGGGTCAACAATGTTGTCCCTAAGAACACTAAACAAAGCCGCCATAAACATGGTATCGGGCTTTCTTAAAGCTCGCTCTTCCCTCAGCCAAAGATCTCCTTCAGCTTGCCAAGAGTGGCGCGATAATGCTTTAGGTTTTCAAACCGTAGAGCTGCTCTCTTGCGCCATCTCTTATAGTGCATGCCATCAGTATGCCTAGTAGCCGCTGCTACACCGGAATTCAGCTTGCCTATAATCAGGTTTTTGGATTGTTGGAAATATAAGCAATAATCCATATGATTTAATCCGAATAATAAACTGATAAACCATGATCATACAGACAGTAGTAAAACCAATCATGCAGATCAACAAAGTAGATGAACAGATTACATCTATAGGAGATAAACCTATCACATCTACACCAAACGTTAGAACAAAGAACTCTAGCATAATCTGAAAAAGACAGCTGAATATTACGCATGTTGTAGATCAATAGCAGCCGCAGCTGTCGCAGCAAATACGCCCATGTTGAGGTTGTCGAAGAGATTGGTGACGCCCGAAGAAGAAGTCGCTGTCAGGAACTCGCTGCCTGGACGACGCCGTGGTTGCCGAGGTCGCGCTTGAGCGCTCCTAAAACCTGATCGCCTCACCCGTGACATGTGTTCACGAGAGGCGGGTTCGAGGCTCATCATTCCGATTCGCGGCACGCCGCAAGCCAGGATGGAGAAGACGAAAGTGGCGGCGCAAGGTTCTGGAGGTAGGCGCGTGTGTGGATTGGTACGGTACCGATTAGGTTTAGCCCGGGCGCTTATATAGTGCAGGTTAGGAAGATCGTGGACTCATCACGCCCAAGCCGGTAAGCCCACGCCCATAAAAATCGGAACGACTGTAATTAACGCGTCTGCTAATGACTCATAATCAGTTTTCCCAACAAGCAAAATAAAACTCGCTCGCGAGATTCCTCAAGAACCACAAGATCGCCGTGATTTAGGTGAGGCGGCGGGCCGAGGAGGAGTGCGCGAGGGCTACTATTCTTGTCACACCTTAGTAAGTGGAGCAACACTCTACTATATAAGGTGGTCCAACTCCCCTTCAACTAGCAATGTGGGACTAAAATTTAGCACCACTAGCACAGCCATATGCTGCCATACACAAGTGGGCCAAAGAGAATTTCAGAATTTGTCTAATGGGCCAATAGCCCAACATACACCAAATTCCAACAGACTTGTGTGTGAAGAGAGAAGAGATGACGAGGACTATAAACCACGAACCAGGCGAAGTAGACGGTGGCATGCATTTACGCCACCGCCGAGACGAAGAGACTAGAGGCGCCCCTCTCCATGCCCGCCTAGGGCACCGAGGAGTCCTTTATTTTAAAGCTGACTAGCCAGTGGCATACAGTTAATCAAATCTGAATAGCGCCCTTTGGTCTATGATAGGGCTTACCCACGTCATTTGCGGCTTGTGTCCGACGCGCCCACAACACGCCATGTAGATAGGCAATGGCATGGGGTGGCGGACACGCTATTGGGTTACACCAGACTTAAAACTAGTATGGGGATTCTCTTATAAATTATAATACATTAATATTAATTCGTTATCGTCCGCCAATCTATACAACAATACAATCTTAACAGCTAGTCTAGAGATGTAGATGTAGAGAGAAATTGTTAAGAGAGGATACTAATGGATATGCATGATACAAGAGAACATATCTAGATCGGCCCTTAACTAGGATGCGCTTGTGAGAAAGAGGGATCATGGTGAGAACCATTCGCTCCAGCTACACCAACCAAGTCGTTGGTCCATGTCTCCTCAGAGGTTGTTCCGCTTGACGGGATCGTGTAGGGGTATTTGTCCCTATGTACAGTTTTGGTAAGTAATTACAATACCTATGGACTAATGTTCATTGCATTCTATGAAGGAATATTCTATAGGTGATACTTATAGTCCATGTGTTGGATTCAAGTATGGATGCCATGAATATAAAGATATACCTCGAGTATTGGCATCAAGATCATCGATTTGAAAAGAAGAATATGATATGACAACGAAGAAGATATGAAGATGGAATCATTGTGTGGAACTCAATTTATCCATGTTCTAACTTATGTGTTGAGCAAAGGATGATCAAGATCTTGAGAGTTCGATCTCAATAGAAGAATTCAAGATATGACTCTAAGTCGGTGTCATGATAGCCTCATGAGTTGAGATTTGGTTGACTAATATTTAGAGCATGCAATCAAATAAATAATTATTTATGTACCTCAAGATACTGAGATAGAGCATGAGAAGATACATGGTTGACCAATACAAAGAGTGAAGAGTAAATTCAAGTTGATCAACACATAAATCATAAAGAATGTACCACATGAATCTTATGGTATGGTAAGCCTTGTCAATTATGCTTCATGAACTAACCCATTATATATGTGCCTTTGTGTTTTCTATGTGGACTAGGTATCTTTCCATAGACATGCATCAAAAGTGAAGATTTCATATAGCCCGTGAGAGGATGACATCGAGTGGTGAACGTCATCAAGGCTAAGAAGTGCAAGTTCAATATAAGCATCTCAAGGAGATCATATACTTGAAACTTGTCGTCCATTTGGTAATAATGTACATGTGAAAATATATCTTAATGAAGCTATCCCATAGTGGTGTATGGAGGAGCAAATTATGAGTCTTCACGAAGCAACTTTCATCAAGTGTTGCATTCCGTCATGAATAGATCTTGAAGCGTTGTCATCAAGATCAAGCAAGATGCGCAAGGAAAAGGTTTAGCCGCACTATCAGGGGGTTTTCGGTTGGATAACTTGATTACATTGTCTTAGGGAGCTCCATTCTTTGCATACTTTGCATCTCCCTATTTTGTTTTTTATTGGTGTTTCTTTATGTGAGGTTCTTGAGCTTATTCTAGCTCTTCAACAAGCCCAAGTTCGTCAAAAAAGGAATTTGTATGCATCTTTTATTGTGTTTTTGAGTTTGGAGGTTTTAACGGTTCTTATTTAGGGAGGTTTAATACCTTTTCCTTATTTGGTATTTTACCTCTTGACTTTTCTTGGGTTTTATAGCCTATACTAGATAAAAATTGTGCTTAGATTTTTCAAAAAGCCTAAGTTTGTTAAAATCGAAGTCTAGACGCAAAAGTTATCACTGTTTTCGTAATCACTATTTTCTATCTCGAAAACCGACAGTCATTCCAGTGCCGTTGGAAATACCACCGAAACGTTTCGGTGGTCACCAAAATTTCCCGACGCCTACCAGAACCTTTTACTGACTCGTTTTTCGGCAGTGGCCACAAATTTCTAGTGAAATTCCTAGCGCCACCATAAATTGCACTAGAATTTCCTAGACTACACATTTTGGTCCCTAACGATCATATTTGTTTTTCTATAAAAGAGGCTTCTTCCCCAAAAGTTTTCTAAGGTTCTTGAGCATGTTTTTACCTTCATTGTTGATCCTCTTAAGCTTGCTTTCTCTCTCTTACTTCTTATGATTCTTGCATTTTTTTAGGGCTTTGAAAGAGGAGATCTAGATCTACAATTCCATCACTATATTTCCTCCTCTAAGCGAGGGTAGCCCATTGGATCTAGAACTTGGAGTCTTTTGTTGATATCCACCATTGTTTTTTCTCTATGATTCCTCCCTAGCACACAATATGATAATCCTATACACCCACAAATAGGAGTAAGGTTTTTACCGGACATTGTATATCTGGGACTCAAACCTATATAAATCTCTGCCGCAGTGTGCTACCATCCCAATCTCTAATCGTGACCCCTTCGAACAAAAATATACCATCGTAAAACACCCCGATGGTTGGCGCGCCAAGTAGGGGTTACACATTTTTTTATCTTGGATCGAGATGGCTGACTTCATCATCTTCATCAATGATGCTCCGATCACGCAGTAAAAAATCACCCGGGCCACCGTTGCTCCACTCGGTTACTTTGGCAGCCTTTCGTCTATGGAACATTCGGGAAACAACCCGAGTTTGGATCTCCCAGCAGCATGCTTAGGATGCGATCTGCACCTAGACCTGGAGCGGGTCTCCGAATCAGGTTAGTATCTAGTGGCCACCCTCGGAGACATTTCCAAATTTGCTAGTCATGATTCGGGTGACGAAGGAAGCACTAACATCTCCCAACCTCAAAGGGAGGTCCTTCTAATCAACTACTCACATGGTTATACCCTACGGGTACACTACCTTAGCATACCTGGTCCAGACCAAGGAAGGCCCACGGCGAATATGTACCAGCCCATGAAGATTTTTGGGTGGACAAGGCCCGTGGCACCTTCAGATCCTTGGAGAGCAAGACTAAAGTAGATAGAAAATTCAAAGGGGTAAACCCTAAAACCTATAACCGACTCGATCTGTGCCTGGGACCTGCCTATCTCTATATAAAGGCTAGGAGGGCACGATTTGGAGGCTCTCTCTCACGATCTCGCACACCACCGCATACACACCTCCATGCCAGACAGTGCCTCACAAGACCCAGAACCTTCAGGCCCACCATAATCGAAAGCATAAGCTGTGAGTAGGGTTTTCCCCGGGCCCGAACCTGGTAAACCTCGTGTCCCTTGTTGCTTTTTGCTAACTGCTCCGCGATCTCCAAAGATCCCCATCTTATCCAAAACCCAAAGTCCATAATGGGCATTGACGAGATTAAACCTCAATTGGCGCCGTCAGGAACTGGGGCGCTGATTGTGCGATCGCGACGGTCCCAACCAAAGTGATCTATAACTCGGGCGACGGAGAGTCATCTCCTCTTTGGCGCCTTCGACTTTCACACTACCACCACTACCAATCAAGGATTTCGAACCTGCGACGGACTCGAGATCCTATTCGAGCTTCGCTTCCAGTGGGGCGACCGCACTCTCCGCCTCCCAGCGGTGCCCCGCCATCGATCAGGCTGCTTTGGGTTCCACACCCTGCATACGCACATCACCATCGACATACGAGTCCTATGACAGCAGCAGCTGCAACTCAGATCTGTGCGATCCACCATCGGATAAAGGGACCTACGGTTCCGGATCCGAAAGCTGTGGTAGCAGCAATCCGATCTACGAGCGCTACCAGTGCGCTGCAGTCATCCAAAGTGACGTGGATCAGGAACACAATCCGCCACCCAACCCGCAGGGTAGAAACGGTGGGAACAGAAGAAGCCAGTCCCCCACCCAACGGGGACGACACTGATCGGGTCATCCACCTCAGCGAGGAAGGATGGGCCCAAGCACGCGAAGCCGTAGCAGGCAACAAGATCCTGCCCGCAGATGCCTCACGGGACCTGCTGATGGCATACCACATGCTCCTAATCGAGGAGCACAAGAATCAGGTTAAGATGCAAGAAGTGCTTGACAAGCGCAAGCAAGAAGCCTCGAAGTCTAGTGTGCGGCGAGCTGCGCTCTCCGCCATGGGCATCGGCTCCAGCTCGCACGGTAGCCATGGCAACAAACACCGTTCTCGCACAGAGAACATGGATCCCAAGGCACGTCGCGAGGTGACTCGGGCCCTCAACGTGTCCTTCATGGAGATGGACGCCGACGGCAACGTCATCACGAAGACACCGCAAGCTGCAATCATGGCGGCCACTACGTACCTCGCGTCCCATCTACCTCCGGAAGGGGACCCGAAAAGGGCCATGCATAAGTCCGCGCCATCGACTCGACTCGCTGAGCTGCGCCCACGGAGAAGTTCTCGAGCTAAAGAAGAAGGCCGCGTCGTTCAACCCAGCCCCACGCCTCATACGAAGATGAAGAGCACGACCTTCCTCGGCATAAGAGTCGCGCCGTAGCCGCTGATTACGACGCCAAAGCGAAGCTAACCCAGCGCAAGATCGACAAGGCACGCGCTAAGCGCCAGATGCTCATCTCAACTGAGGAGGAGGATGACGGCGAGAACTCGCTGGCCCGATGCTTCAGCAGATCTGTCCGGCGGACAAGGATGCCGTGAAACTTCAAGCTTCCTTCGGACACTCCGAAGTTCGATGGCACACAGGACCCCAAGGCGTGGCTCAGCGACCACTTGTTGTCTGTCAAGCTACACGACGGAAACAAGGAAACCGCCATGCAATGCCTTCACCGCAAATGACAAAGCGCAGCCGGATCGCTCGCAGCCTATCCTCGGATCCATCCGGCCGGGAGGAGCCGGCATACGCTTTGTCCAAAACTTCAAGGGCACCAGCAAGAGGCCTGCCGACGAGGAGTTGCAGGTGCACCCAACGAACGGGCTAATCCATTCGCCGTACATACCGCGGCTGGGGTCCAACACCAAGAACTCCGCGGCGCACATCTCTGAGGAGAGAGATATTGACGCCTTCAAGGACGGCGTCAAACGCCAGGACTTCAAAGAATAACTTGGGCGCGTCAAGCCCAAGACACTAGACCACCTCATGGACATCGCCAACAGGTGGGCCGACGGCGAGGACTCCGTCCACCGAGCGCACTCAGAGGAGGAAGACAACTACGCCGGCGACGTGAGCGACGTAGCAAGAGGAGATCGTGCGTCTACGACGATCGCGATGGACCCGACATGGTCGCGGCTGGCTACGCCTATGGTTGCAGCGACGGCAACCGCAGCAACGGCGGATACCGTGGAAGCAACTTCCATGACGGAGGACGCCCAACGCAGTCATGGCAACGCCGTGGACGTGACGACGGACCCTCAACATACAACAAACTGTCGGGTCAATGCACCATCCACTTCTACATCGACAAGCAGGATGGCAAGAAGAAGGCAAGCCACATGCTCAAGGACTGCCGCGAGTTCCAGAAACTCAGCGAGAGCATGGCCCAGATGAGGCAGCAAGCCCCGAACCCTGGATACGGGAACGCACCCGCGCCAGGCGAGATCGCACATGGATCTCCTCCACCACCACTTGCGGGACCTTCGAACCACCCAATCGCACCCATGCAGAATAACGGTGGGCACGGGTACCCCGCGTCGAAAGGATCGCTGATGATCCAAAAAGGGCGCCCAACAAATAGGGTGCAGAAGAAAATCACCCGTCAAATCAATCAGGTTGTGACCGCTCCACCCGCCATCCCTGAGTACCTCAGCGGATCGGAGTCTTGCATCACGTTCAGCCGTTCGGATCACCCTTGCCAGGTCCCTCGCTGTATCACCCCCGGTCACTCCGGACCGACGACCGTCACTTCTAGCAGCTCAATAGGATCTCTAGACTAGCCCCACAGACCAACACTAGTCTTTTCTGCGCACTTTGTCCTCACTCATGCGTACCCGGTTACCCACTTCCTGGTCGGTCACCCATCCTAGAAGTGCTCTAGGCCAAGCACGCTTAACCTTAGAGTTCTTTTCGAATGAGCTTCTGGAAAAGAAGTTGCAACTTGTTGGTATGGGTTTCCTATCAATCCTATTGAGCCATGCGCCAGGGTCTCATATACACCCACCCTTAGAAGATCGACGTCCTCGTCGATCAACCACAAGCCAGGAATGTCCCCTCTGGCACACGCCCAGGGCCCAAAGGCCGCACATGTGCCATGCCATGTCCAGTCCGGGACACACGCGCCATGCGCCACATGTCCGCCACTGACCCGCACACGCCCATTTAACCGCGAGGATCGGCTCTGATACCAATTTGTAACACCCCCGGTCACTCCGGACCAACGGCTGTCACTTCTGGCAGCTCAATAGGATCTCTAGACTAGCCCCACAGACCAACACTAGTCTTTTCTGCGCACTTTGTCCTCACTCATACGCATCTGTTACCCACTCCCCGGCCGGCCACCCATCCTAGAAGTGCTCTCGGCCAAGCACGCTTAACCTTAGAGTTCTTTTCGAATGAGCTTCCGGAAAAGAAGTTGCAACTTGTTGGTATGGGTTTCCTATCAATCCTATTGAGCCATGCACCAGGGTCTCACACTCGCCCAGGTCATGCTGCCCTGGTGCTCGAGGCACAGATCGGCGGGTTCAACATGAGCCGCGTCTTCATGGACGGCGGCAACGGCATCAATCTGATCTTCGACAGTACCTTGGCAAGAATGCGATCCTACCGTGCAGCCTCGAACAACTGATATAACGCTCCACGATATCGCCCTGTGGAAGGTGTATTCCCGAAAGATATGGCTCGACATCATCTTCGGCAAGCCGGATAAATTACAATGCGAACGACTCGAGTTCGAAGTGGTGGACTGGCCATCACAATACCATGCCATCCTCAAGGCGTGGCATTCAAGACGATTCCTCGGCAGTACTACGCACTGCTACTCAAGATGCCAGACCTGTAGCGCTATCACGGTCCACGGAGCTTCACCCGATCGACCACCGCGATGTGGACTTCAATGTAATCTCCCAATCATTCGCATGCAGGAGGAGCTCATAAGGTTCCGAGGTGACGGACAACAGGCACCCCACGCATCGACGTAACGCACCATAGATGTCCTTTGACTCCACCGTCAACACAAAGAAGGTGCAGGTACACCCGACGGATGCCTCTAAGATGGCGCTGATCGGCACGACCTCTCAAGATAGGAAAGCGCGCCGTCGAATTCCTCCGTGAGCGCTGGAAATTTTTGCTCGGTGTCCGCGGACATGCTAGGAGTTCCTGTGGAATTCGCCGAGCACGCACTCAATGTCTTTCCAGACACCAAGCCCGCCAAACACCCATCCGACGATCGTCTCAACCACGGCCGGCAATCGTAGTCGGGTCATCGACTACTCGACGCAAACTTCATCAGGAGATCAAGGAGAGCGAGTGGCTCGCCAACACCGTTATGGTCCCTCAAAGGACACTTTGACATCCCGTGGATGTGCGTGACTTCACATCGCTGAACAAGCACCGCCCAAGGATCACTTCCTCTCCTCGGATCAATCGATCATCGATTCGACCGCAGATGCTAAAAACTCTCCTTCCTCGACGCCTACTCGTTACAACCAAATTCGACCAAGGTCGAAGATCAAGAGAAAACGGCGCTCATCACGCTGCTCGGAGTGTTTTTCTACAACACAATGCCCTTCGCTGAAGAACGCAGTACCACGCATCAACGGTGCATGCGCATATGCCCAAGGACCAGATCGTGCAACATACAAGTTCATGTCGACGACATAGTCATCAAAACAAGGGAGGCCAAGACGCCATCGATTTATCTCCGCGAGACGCTCGATAACCTCGATCGATACAAGATCAAGTTAAACCCAGAAAATGCGCCAAGGCCCCATCCGTCACCGCTAGGCTACTTTATCTCCCAAATGAGGGAACGAGGCGAACCCGAACAAAATCACAGACATAATGGCTATGGAGAAGCCGAAAAACCACAAGGGCGCCCAGCAGCTTGGGCTAATCGCGGCATTGAGCAGGTTCATCACCGCATGGGCGAAAAAGCCCCGCCATTCTACTCACCGCCGCAAGGCGCATAAATTCGAGTGGACGCCGAGGCGCATTTACGATTCAAGATCTAAAGCGGCCGCTCTACATCGCCTGCCTTGGTCACGCCAAAGGAGCGCGAGCCTTTACCGCTGTACATAGCAGCGACACCGTGGTAAGCACTGCATTAGTGGTCGAGCGACCCGAAGAAGGCAAGACCCATGGGGTCCAACGCCCAATCTACTACCTCAGCGAGGTATTGACGCCGACAAAACAGAGGTACCCTCACTACGAAACTTCGCCACGGCGGTTCATGACGGCTCGCCGGTGAGCCACTACTTCCAGAGCACCGTGTGATGGTCGCCAATGAGGCACCACCGAACAAAGATCCCGAATAACCCGGAGGCCACGGACGGTAGCCTGTGGGCATTGAGTCACCTCTAGACATCGCTCACGAAGCGCCATGCGATCAAGTCTTAGGTCCTTCCGGACTTCCTCGTCCACTAGATGGAACTGCAGCTGCCAGATACGCCGGACATGACATAGTCATGGACGATGTACTTCGACGGCTCCAAGCGCGAAGCCAGAGCAGGAGCCGGGGTCATACTGACCTCCCCGCAGGGCGACAAGATGAAGTACATCATCCGGATGAAATTTCGAGCTTCCAACAACGAGGCCGAATACGAAGCCCTCATCCATGGCATGAGAATGGCCAAGATTTGCGGCGCAACACGCCTGGTCAACTACGACGACTCGAACCTCGTTGTCCAGCAGACGATGAACGAGTGCGACGCACACGCCGCCAACATGATCGCGTACCGCCCACTGTACAACGCACTCGAAGGAGAATTTGATGGTTGCGAGCTTCGGCACGTTGGGAGAGAAAGCAACGAAGAGGCCGATAGACTCGCCAACATCGGCTCCACCTGCGCACGTATGCCACCAGGTGTGTTCCTCGAACAGATCTGTGTGCCATCCATCAAAAGTAAATTCTAAGGATCACCCAAGAAGGTAACACTGGGGCTGCGCTACCCGAAGGACAGGAAGGACCCGAAAAGCTCGACACAGAAATCACAGCGGTCAACCTAATGCAGGTCATGGCAGCCGAAGAAACTTAGACACGGCCATACCTCAGGTACTTGATAGACGGCAAACTGCCTGATAGCCCGACAGATGCCCGGCGCATATCTCGCCGGTCCAAGGCCTTCACCATCATAAATGGCGAGTTGTACAAGCGCAGCATTTCGGGTGTACTCCAAAGGTGTGTCACCATCGGTGGCGGCAAACCATCCTCCAAGATATCCACGAGGGCATCTGCGGCCATCATGCGGGCAGTCGCGCCCTTGTCGCCAAAGATCTACGAGCTGGATTCTACTGGCCAACGGCCATGAACGATGCCAAGGACATCGTCCGAAGATGCAACGGGTGCCAAAGGTTCGCAGATAAACCGCGACGCATTCGATCGAGCTCGTGCCCATACCTTTGGTCTGGCCCTTCGCCCAATTGGGCCTCGACATGATCGGCAAACTGCCAAGGTCCTCGAATGGAGGTCATGTCTACCTCCTGGTCGTAGTCGACAAATTCACCAAGTGGATCGAGGCCATGCCAGTCACTAACCAAAAGGGCAAAACGTCACAAGTTCTTTGAATCCATTGTCTACAGGTTTAGCGTGCCGCATAGCATCATTACCGACAATGGGTCGAACTTCATCTCCAAAGAATTCCAGGACTTCTGCGAAGACCTCGGAATCAACATCACATACGCCTCTATGGCGCACCCGCAAACGAACAGGCAGGTTGAAAAGGCCAACGACCTCGTCGGTGCTAGCATCAAGAAGCGCCTAATGAGCCCACTCGAGCGACTCGCAGGAGCTTGGACACAAGAGCTGCCCTCGGTCCTGTGGAGCCTGCGCACAACACCAAATATCTCAACCGGCTACACGCCTTTCTTCATGGTGCACGGAGCCAAAGCGATGCTACCAGCAGAGGTACGCCACAAGGCCCCACGGGTCGTCGCCTACAGCGAAGACGGATCGACGGCCGCACTCGAAGACGCCATCGACACACTCGACGAGGCGCGTGATATAGCAGTAGCTCGATCAGCGGTGTACCAACAGAGTCTCTGTAACTACCACAGCCGACGGCTACGCCCAAGGTCCTTCGTCGACAGAGACCTAGTCTTGTGACTCAAGCAAGAGCGACCGAAGAAATTCGAGTCACCATGGGAAGGACCCTACATCACACCAAGTCATCCTGTGGCACCTATCGCCTCAAGCATCGGAGTCCGAGTCGCATACTCCAACCCATGGAACGTCGGACAACTGTGACGCTTCTACCCCTAGTTACCTCCCTCTTTTACTTTCAATAAGGCTATTCAGCCAAGGCTACTCAGCCGAACAATGCACCTCCTCCTTACGATATGAATAAAGCTAAGTGTCTCGCCCCAAAATTTTCACCTATTGTCTGCATTTTACTCCATGTTACAACACACCTGGGCTCTCACCTCACGACTTCACGACCGAGGATAACACGGTACACCGGTAGAATACCACGCCAGCTAACGAAAATGACACCTATACAAACAAAGCACCACGTGCTAAACAACAATAAACCTTTACAATAAAGGGCAAAACACACATAGTCGAATATATGCAAATTTTACATCTATATTTTTTACAGGTCCTACCTATTCTGAAGAATAACCCGCGCACGCTCCTCAAACAGATCTACAATTTGTTCGCATGCCGTTTATAGCCGCAGGACGATATCCTGCCGCCACCATCCGGCCGAAGAGGCGGCCCATCTGCTACAGCAGACAGATCTACATCGGGACGATGCAACTGCACAAGGGAAAGCGCGACCTTCACCCCCACGACAAGCTAATGCCGCACCAGTTCCCTGACGTGACGCACATTTCAAAACTTCGCCAACAGACCCTAGAGGGTCGATGGCGCCTCATCCAGCGGAAACATCACGCGTAATCGACGCTAACGAAGCTTTCGCCGACGCAAGACTCACGACACTGGTGAACACGATCCGCACAACAAGAAGGACCATGGCACGATCACGATCCATCCAGAAGAACCCGCCGTCCTCCATGTTCTGCTGGGTCAGGCAGTTGATCCGAACATCAACACGCTCTTTTTCCTCCTTCGGAGAAAGGTTAGAACCTGCAATACTTGCAAAAGTAAGATGCAAGGCCAGACGCATCCAAAACAATGAGCAACAAATAAAAACTTACATCAAGCTGTTCGCCGCACGAGCAACTCCGCCATAAAATACCTCTCTAGCGCACCACCGCCTTCGATTTAAACATCAAGCGTACACGACTCCAAGCAATTCTTTCTCAAGACTACGAATGCAGTCTCAAGAACACAAGCCGCGACGCACCATCCAAGGATGGCCGCAGCTGTGGTGCAGACGAAGTGTCAACGAGATCACCCCCCGAAGGCCCCTAGAGTAAAAGAAGACAAGGATATGAACAAGCATACGAATGAACACAGAACTCAGAAATTCATTATGTACAACAAAAACCACTGCATGGCGCAAGGACTGTTCATAGATACAATTACAACAAAGGAAACAAAAGCTATCCTGGAAATCGAAGGGCCTAAGAAGTCAGATCCGGTAGCCTCGTTGATCGCCACTTGGCCTCCCCTCACGCTTTCGCCACAGATCACCAGAAGACAATCAACTTTGGCCCATAACGCCATAACTAGCAAGATAGAGGGCGAAGGCTACCGGATTCACAAGCTGCCAGGCATCCGGAGGTGACCTTATGAAGATCCAGCCCGCCTGCACGCCAGGCCATTGCCACTCGATGGACGCGCTAATCGCCTTTCGCTATCGCGCTTACGCCGCAGCGCTCGGGACGGCGCATCCGCCAAAGCATCGACATCTTCAAGGGCGACGCCCTTGGGGACGAGCTCCTTATAGAAGCGCCCAAGAACCTCCTTGGCCTTGGCAAGCGAGCCGACCACAATACCGCAGCGGTCTTCTACCGCCGCAGTGGCATCATCCAGAGCACTTCCGTGCTCCAGGGCACCGGGGTCAAACTCGATGCCCGCGACATCTAAAGAAAGAGAAGGGGCAACGTGAATAAAAAGCACAGCAAAAAAAGACAAGGAAGCCGAAAAGACGGCTAACTCACCCGGAATAGCCTTGGCCGCCATCACTTGTCACCTCCTTCTCACGCGGGTTGGGCGGTGGCGAGTTGCTCGCGTCCGTCAGCCTCCGCTGAAGGCGCCTTGGCAGCTGCGTTGGCTAGCTCCTGCTCGAGGCGCTCCTTCGCACCAACGACGTCCTCGGCTTTCTTCTCCGCTCGCCCAAGGCTCTTTTTGAGAGCATCAAGCTCACGGAGGGTGGTATTGTTGTCCTCTGCAATCAGCAGAACACTTATTAGCTCGCAGGAAAAGAAATACAAGAAGCAGCAAAAAGATCAACTCATGAACGTACCTTGAAGCTGTTTGAAACTGGCCTCCAATGCCAGGTGCTGTTGCACCAGCTGGTTGGCGCCTTGCACAAAAGGCTGCAAAAGGCAATACTTGTCAAAAGAATGGCTCGGGGGGCTACGCCCAAAGAACGAGCAAAGCAAGTTAAACATACAAAAAATGCTCGGGGCTCCCCCCCCCCGAAACTCAAAGAAAAACGATCAGCAGATCATCCTACAGATGCTCGGGGGCTTCCCCAGAGACAAGAGGCAAAAACAAAAGTGAACAGCAGATCACCCGAAAACGCCCGGGGGCTCCCCCGCGGCAGGAGCAAATAAACTTACGTGATTAGATGGCGACTCCAAAGGTCTAGCCGAATTCTTCTGTGGGACAACCACCCGAGCCTCCTACGGAGAAGGGTTCGGAGCAGCGCCCTCAGAGGTGGCTACCGTCTGAGGAGGAGGAGGGACAAACTTGGAGTCCGCCACCATCTCCCGAACACCATCGCTGAAGGAGCCGTTGGAAGAATGGCCGCAAAAGGGAAACATTAGACAAGAGCAATCAAGGAAAATCAAAAGAAAGCGAAAGGCAATTGGAAAACTTACGAGTCGAAATCGCTCAAGTTGAAGACAGGCGGGGTCCTCCTGCCCTTCTTCTCTTCCTTCTTTTCTTCCTTCTTCTCTTCCCTCTTCCGCTTCGCCGGCGGGTATGGTGCTACAACCCGCATGGGAATGGCAGGAATAGGAGAAGAAGAGTCCCCATGACCATCACTGTGACGCTCAAGGCATAGCGGGTCCCTAGCATCATGAGTCGGCATCCGACGTTTCACTCGAAGCTCACAGACGCTTTTGAGGCGCCTCGCTCGACTTGATGGCTTCTTCGGCCGGCCACCGCGCCGACGGAAGCTCAGACATGGAGTCCATTGCCTCATTGTCCGGTGCATCCGGGAACAATTCGGGCAGCGGAGGCGACATGCCTGGCACCTTGAATTCCTGCGTAAGAAGGAAACAAATTTTCAGCACAAAAAATATATATACAAGAAAAACGCAGTCGAAAACAGCGCTACGCGCATGCTACAGATCTACACCTGCGGAAAAGGACGAGAAGCGGAGAACGGAGGAGTCAGCGACTTCCCCGGGATATCCTCTCCATTTTGAATTTCAGCAATGGGCGAAGAATCCTGCCGAGATCCCCCTTGAGAACTCCTCACCAAACCCTAGTCGGATCGCTGCGACCAGAATAAAGAAACATCGGTGCGCCTAGCCTCGAGCGGCCGCACCGACGCCCGAGAAAGGTACGATGATATCCACACCGCTCACCTCCTTATCCGAATCACCAAGGTCCTCCACTCGATAGAGCCCTCTATTCCGCCACCTCGCCATACAAGATCTGCTCTTCGAGGACCTCTTCGCTCGATTTTCCGGGAGGGGTCGAAGGAGCAAGGCCAAATTCTGTCCGCCACCGTGGAGTCACGAATGTAAAACCATCGCCCGCCAAGATTAGACAAATTCAGACATAGAAAAGGAGAAGAAAAGAAGGTTGATTTGAGGGAGATGATGCAGCTCAAAGGGTAAACACCATCGAGCGATTGCCTCTTCACGGAATAGAGTTTCCAGAAGAGACCAAAGTGTGGCTCGACATCGAGCCAAAGACTGCAAAATGTGATAAAGCAAAGTATATGAAGAAGAGAGTTTACGAAGATGATGAAGCTGGCCATAAAGAAAAAGCAATCCACGGAGAAAATCGTGGATTGGGAAGGAAAGGCCCCAAGGACAAAGGCGACTAACATAACTCAAACCCAGCGGAGGACGGGAATTACCTCTCGCCGAAGTTTGACGGCCTCCTATCCTGCGGGATTAGGCCCGCCACGGAGCTTGCGGAGGTCACCTCCCGCGTCTCCGATCGTCACCAGCCACCATCGGTGACGCGGACGGCGGCGGAACCTTTTTTGCCGGGCGGTCGCAACAGGGACTTCTTGTTTCCATTGCAGTGGCGGTGAAACGACAAGCACGCAGAACAAGGAAGGAAAGGCTCGAAAATTCCAGCGCCAAAGGAGAAAAGCTCAAAGAAGATGGGAGGAAACAGAATGGCTGCAGTGAAAACAAATTCACCTTTCCCCAATGATTATAAGGATGAGGACGATACACGGCGACCGCCCATCGGGAAGACCTAGAGCCGACATCAAGTTCTCGCCGCCCACGTGTCAAGCACATCAGCGAACCGTCGCCACACGCCGCCCACTATGCATGGAAATCGAGGCGACGCCAGAATTATCTCTCACGCCGCGTGACCAGTCAACTCAAAGTCGGGTGGGACCCATGTTCGCCCAATAAGTTATCTCGGCGCCACAGACGCTGAGATCACCGATCACAAGATCGACGCTATCAAAAGCTATACTAGCAACGGTTACAATTCTTTGGCTACACAGCTAAGAGTACTCACTCGAATCTACGATTCGATTAACTACTCGGGGGCTACTCCTATCAGGAGCGCTGGCCGCGCACCCGAAAAATAATCAAAATACTATACCATGAAAATATTCTTCGAGTCTTATGTCGAGTCTGCGACTCCACTACGGACTCGGGGGCTACTCCCATAGGGAGGATGGATTTAAGCACCCAAACACTTGTTTCCTACGGACCTGAAGCCAAACAACTGAATTAAAGTCTCGCCGAGTCCGCGACTCAATGCACACTGGGTTACTCCCATAGGATACTGGTCACAAGACCTATGGATTCTTCGAATGCGATCCTTCGGATCAGCATACAAAAACTTTTTCGGCAACTCTGCCCCAATTAATGCTAAATAAGCAACGTTCTCTTTGGCCACCCGAAACACCTCTGCGGTGATAAACATTCGGATGTTGTGTCTGCGACATAAAGATAAGACTTACAGATATCATCTGATGGCCTGGCAACGCACGATCAAGGCCTCGCTAGTAAGAACTGCGCTAACATGCACGATGAAAAATCCCGACGGACGCGTTGGGTACATCATTTAAAATTCACTGAAATTCCACTCCTGTAAGTCCTCCGCGGCCTGAATCGAATTACGCTAGTATATGTTCCAGGTTTGAGTTGAGGGACTCAAATCTGAAGAAGATCATGTTGTTTTGTACTAAGATGCTTAATCGACCTGATCCGCCTAAGAGTCGCACACGATCAATAATCCCTACACACTCAATTACACCGCACCAAGGATTGAAGAGTCCTCAGCCGAATCTACGATTCGACTGAACACTCAGGGGCTACTGACATGGTTATACCCTACAGGTACACTACCTTAGCATACCTGGTCCAGCCCAATGAAGGCCCACGGCGAATATGTACCAGCCCATGAAGATTTTCGGGTGGACAAGGCCTGTGGCACCTTCGGATCCCTTGAGAGCAAGACTAGAGTAGATAGAAAATTCAAAGGGTAAACCATAAAACTCAGAATCGACTCGATCGTGCTCGACCGCCATCTCTATATAAAGGCTAAAAGGGCAACGAGGAGGCTCTTACAATCTCGCATACCACCAAGATACACACCTCCACGCCAGATTGCATCAAGACCCTCAGAACCTTCTGGTTCCACCATAATCGAAAGCATAAGCAGAGTAGGGTTTTTCTCCGGCCTGAACCTCGTAAACCTCGTGTCCCCTTGTTGCTTGTTTGCTAACTGCCCGATCTCCAGCATCCCCATCTTCTCCAAAATCCAAAGTCCGTAACAATGGGCATTGACGAGATTAAACCTCGTCAACTACGCCCCGGTTAACAGAATTGGGGCGCCTAACGACGAACAGACGACCATCCTCCCCAGATGTGTATGTGATTGCGCGTGACACGACGAATCTCGCCAATGAGGTAGGCGAAATCAACTTCTTCACTTCATCAAAGACCGAGCGAGAGAGAGATGGATGCATAGATCGCATCTGGCGCACAGGAATTTCAGCTCTCCTACGAATGTGTGAAAAAGAGGATGCAAAATTCCATGAGATACGGCGATCCTTCACAGAGAAAGTGACTCCGACTCGTTTGGTTGACCAGTTCGTCACGCTTCTCCCAAGATCAAGCATCAAGACCTTCGACATGAAGATGAAGGAAAACTTCTTCTCCAACATGGAGAGATCATTGGCGGCTCGGCGCGGGAGACAACAACGACCACTTAGGTCAGGATCTAGTAGGAAACCGGAGAAGGAGATACCTAGTTTAGGGATAAAATTAGGTGTTCGAATCATACTTGTAAACATGTACGAGACACTCTAACTTATATAGGGCAGAAAACCAACTGCTTCATATATATATATGTGAGAGGTGATGGCTAATTGAACTAAGATGCAAACAATCGACAAATCAGTACCTTTACTTGTGTCCCCTAATCCTTGTCCCTTCTCTTCGCTTTTGGCGACTTTGCACATAACTCGGTTGTTGAATCGAAAACCGAGCTAAGAGCGACCAAAGGCTTAGTTCATCCCATGGTCGTCGAAACCTCACATAGAGTCCATCGTGAGAAACCGAGGCTTCGTGTCGCAAAAGCGCTGGTTAGACTGTCTTGTGTATCGCGCGTTTAGAAGGTCCCCTCTAGTGTGATTTGCGGTGCATCACCCTCGACGCGGAAGGTACACGTCAATGTGTGCTAGTCGTAACCAGCGTCGGACCCGTTTCCGACGCAACAGTAGGATTCTTACAGCTGTTTCTTTATATATAAGCTATTTAATTCAAAGAATTGAGCCCTCCACATGTTTTTCCTATTCTTACTTCGGATCAAACAGGCCCTTGGATTGGATACATTATGATTCTGCACGCTTGATCTTTTTGACCTTATTGCAAACAGCACGTCGGTCGAACCCAAGTAACTCGTGACCTCTGGAAATGAATTACGGTGTAGGATTAATCCGGCCGATGGATTTTGCTGGTAGCTAGCTGGAGCGCACCGTGTCGGTTTGTTCACGTAGGCATCAGGCATCGAATACTGTTCAAAAAAAAAACGTAGGCATCAGGCCGCGTAGGCGTCAGGCGACGCCAGGAAACGCATAGCTTACGACGAGGACGAAAGTGCTTACATTGGTCTGGTTGGTGCACCGTGTGCGCATTAGTGCGTCACTAATAAAATGGATGGATCGGGCGCCACCTAAACCTAATCATGATTGATGATGATGATATATCTGCCGATGGATCGATCGTCCGGGAGAAGGCAATCAACAGAGCCCGACACCAACAGGCGCTAGCTCTTGCCGCTTCGTCTTGTAGCTTCCCGTTGCTCGCCACCTCCCGCCCTTTTTAAACCCACCACCACTGCCAAATTCGCCTCCTCACCAGACACCAGTTCACCACCACCGCTGCCGCTGCTGCCTAACTAGGCCAACAATTAGACAACTGCACGCACGCACGCGCTAGCCTACGACACGGCACGACGCGACGCGAGAGTGCGAGGGAGATCATCATCATCAGCTGCAGCTGCCGCTAAGGAGGAGGAGGAGGCGTCGTCGGTGGTCGTTTTCATGGGGTCCGCGCTGGATCACGCCGGCGGGAGGCCCAAGAAGGGGTCCGGCGGGTCGCAGCTCTGGAAGAAGGCGCTCCTGCATTCCAGCCTCTGCTTCATCATGGGCTTCTTCACGGGGTTCGCGCCGTCGTCCGTGTCCGACTGGCGCGCCGCCGCGCCCGTCGACGCGGGCCTCCAGGTGAGGAGCAGCCACGCGTTGAGGACGCTGCAGTCGGCAGGTGCGGTGGGAGGGAACCTGAGCCTGCGGCAGCAGGGCGCGACCGCGGCGGACCTCGCGGATGCGGGCCCGCGTCCGCTCCTGGTGGTGGTGACGACGACCGAGTCGACGCCCACGGCGGCCGGGGAGCGGGCGGCGATGCTGACGAGGATGGCGCACACCCTGCGGCTGGTGCCGCCCCCGCTGCTGTGGGTGGTGGTGGAGGCCGCCCCCGACGTGCCGGCGACGGCGAGGCTGCTCCGCGACACGGGCATCCTGTACCGCCACCTGACGTACAAGGACAACTTCACCGCCGCCGAGGTCGCGGAGGGCAAGGAGCGGCACCACCAGCGCAACGCGGCGCTGGAGCACATCGAGCGGCACCGCTTGGCCGGCGTCGTCCACTTCGCCGGCCTCACCGACGTGTTCCAGCTCCGCTTTTTCGACCAGCTCCGGCAGATCAGGTACGCACACCCACCGTTCTGTTGTATCTTCGATTTGATCTCGCATATTTGCATTCAGCGTCACAGTTCATCACCTCTCGCATCAAAACATGGTAGTAGCAAAGCGAAAATGAAGAAAACAAAAGTCTTTGGTGTTGGACTTTCTGCGTTGATGATGGGAGGAAAGCACGCGGCCACGCGATAACTCGCTAGCGCCCAAAGGCAGTCCAGGCAGGGCCTAGTTGCAAGGCACCTTTGTCAGGTTGCCGCTCCCTCGACCGAGCGCTACAGCTCACGCACCACCTGGATGGCCTCCTGCCCAGGGCTAGTTTAATCGGCGGCGAGGGTACAATTATCCAAAGCCATGTGAGGAGGTCGCCCCCCTCCCCACCGTATCTCCCCACCATACTTTTTCTCTGTGGCTCCCATTCTTTTCTCTGTCAGGCATGGCTGCGCTGTCTGTACCAGTTGGGATCTCGGGGACGAAAGGCAGTCATTCAGTCAGGCTGGAGCAGAGCAGAGCAAGCTCTTTTGCTTTGTTCTGCTGCGCCCTGTTTTAGTGTTAGTATTATTAGTTTACTACTATAGTATACAAGTACAGTACTGTGACCTAACGGTCTTGTTCCGGCATGGCTGCTGCGAGTGCCAATGGCATCCATCACCATGAGTTGGGTTGGGTGTTGTTGGTGGTGTGTTGTTGGTGCGTGTTGTTGCGTAGGAGACGCCCAAATGTGTCGGTAGAAGCATGATGGGCACACCTCAACCAACGGTGTGGGTGAGCTAGCCGTGTCCTTTCCTTTCTAGCTCTAGGACCAGACCTGAGCGGGGTGTCCTACCCTCCGGACCTGACAGGGATACAAGCGTGGGGATAGCTACCTCCAATGCGGAGTGGGCATGCGATCGCCGCCGGACTCCAAAAAAAACCCAAATCGGGGC
Organism: Avena insularis; assembly: GCA_023614405.1. Classification (NCBI taxonomy): domain Eukaryota; kingdom Viridiplantae; phylum Streptophyta; class Magnoliopsida; order Poales; family Poaceae; genus Avena; species Avena insularis. Next base: position 43,716 of record JAJUPC010000815.1, read on the forward strand.
TCGCCGAAGCGTCGAATCATGAGCTCGTGACTGAAAACCACGACGTCTGAACCGACGCGTGCAAACAAACTGCACTGCATCCTAGCTAGCTACTCCTTTTGGTCCAGGAAAGGCGCCGAGCCAGTACTACGTACACGGCACGGGGCTCTTGCTTGAGGTTGTTGAGCGTATACTTATCTCCTTTGTGATCAGCTAAAGTTCGCATTAGTAGTATGCTACTATTGGTGTTGGTAGCACGCTAGCCGGTTCGTCCAGTTCCAGTTCTCTGAATATGTCCGGTTTGCAGTTTCAGTGCAGTCCAAAATCCAAACTGCTGGCCGAGATTGACGCGTCTTCTATCAAACTATCAATACATGCTTAGCTTAAGTTAAGTACCTGATACCATACTATTTAGCAAGTATCTAAGCAAGTGCCGTCACGGCAACGTGACATGGACACACTCTCTGCATATATAATTACCAACTTTGTACTAAGCTTTTAGCCAGATTTATGCATGCCGTTTCCACTACTAGTTGACGTGCGAAAGAACTGATCGACCTCTCTTTGCTTTACGCTAATCCTTTTCAGTACGTTCGGTGCGTGGCCGGTGGCGAGAATGTCGCGGAACGAGCGGAAGGTGGTCGTCCAGGGCCCCGCGTGCAGCGCGTCCAAGGTCATCGGCTGGTTCTCCAGGGACGTGAGCAGCAGCATCACGTTGAGCACGGGCACGGGCACGGGAGGCGCCCCGGCCGGCGGCGCCGGCGCGGGCGCGGGCGCGGCGAGGCCATCGTCGGCGCCCGAGATCGACGTCCACGGCTTCGCCTTCAACAGCTCCGTGCTCTGGGACCCCGAGCGGTGGGGCCGCTACCCGACCTCCGAGCCCGACAAGTCCCAGGTCAGTCACCCTTCATTGCGCACCAACTCTACACGCATCGTACTATCGTAGCACTACTTCCTCGATCGCTCCTCGGCCGGCTCCGGCCATGCATGCATGCATGCCCGGAACAGCGAGCATTCATACGGCCTTTTCCGGCATGAAAGCGGCGTCGTGCCCTGTCAGGTAGCGCGCGATCGAGCGAGGTCTGGCCGGGGCGCATCCCTGTTGGTGCATGTGCTACAGGTAGGTCCTCGCCCGCCTCGTGGCCCATCTGTCCCAGCTTTTCCACGGTCAAATCCCCGTCACCCGCCGCACCGCAGCTACATCACCGGCCGGCCCCTCCCTCATTCCCGCATAAAGATCGGTGGCACTCGTGGAGTCGGTGCCCTCGTTTTCCTCCAGAAATCATACTATGTATTGTTAATTAATTTCTCCTGTCAACCAAATGGACAAAAGGGGATCGAATCTGGGAACAGCATTGCAAACGCGAAATCCCCGGGGGATTCGGGTTAATTTATTCCGGTGCGGCTTCCCCGGTGGGATGATTTGGTGGGAGGAGGGGCCCCGCCCCGTGGCTGAGTAGGATTTGTACAACCATGCGTGCTACTCTATGATGCATGATGAGCTCCAGTGCAAGGCAAGCCACGCTCGGTGTTGGTGGTTAGCGACAGCAGTCAGTCGTACCCTTAGCACGTCTTTAGAAACCGCAGAGCTTCTTTTAGGTGTGCAGCTGACTGTTTCATCTATCATGAGACTAACCACTAAAGCAAACACCCCCTGTTGCGCGCCATGATCAATCATGCATGGGAGGTCGTCTCGTTAGCACTGCTCATTTCTCCTGTATTTTGCCAATACTATGCTGATTTATGTGCTTGTTTTCCACTTTTTGCCAGAACTAACGTGTGACCATCGATCCATTGTTTTCCCAGGACTCGATCAGGTTCGTGCAGCAAGTCGTGACGGAGGATTACAGCAAGGTGAAGGGCATTCCTTCCGATTGTGCCGAGATCATGGTATGGCGCGTCGAGGGCAAGACGCGGCAAGCTCCGGGGAATAACAGAAGGTAGAGCGTTATACATAGAAGAAGACTTTCGGAAGAAACGGTGTACACTGAACATGATGCAAGGTCACGCCAGCAAGGAGGCGTTCATCTTCCGACTACTAGCAGCTGCAACGAACAAAAGTTTTGGGTTTCTTTTACAGGGGATGGATCTGATCGACCTGTATCTCCCCAGGAAATATCGGCATATTGTACATCTTTTTTTACAGTTTTTTTTCCTTCAACAAATGTGATATATATGTATAATCTCCTCTCCTTCCTCTTCTTTTTCTTCTTCTTTTGATTCGAGAGGGTTTTTTAGGTGATTACATAATACCCCTTGAACTGTCTCTGAATACTGGAATGAATAGAAGGCAAGTTAAAACCTCACTTCACACTGAATATACTTCCTGTGCTCTCTCTACTTAGTCCAAACTACTGCAGTAGTAATACCCTGTTTGACAAGGAAGGGAAAACAAATCCTCATGTTGGGACAATTGTACAAACAGGCTTGAGAAACACACAAGCCTAGACAGTACCCTGCCCTAGCTAGGTTGGCCCCTGAAACCATATCATTAATTAAGCACACGATGGTCTCGATCGAGCACCTTCCTTGCTGTTGGCACATCGCGATCGTGCGAAGATTTTCCACTAAGTTTAAGCCGGTTCTTCAGGCCATAGGAAACGCAGCGGAGTAGACAGCTAGCTAGCAGCTCCTTTTTTGAAAAAAGGAAGCTTCGAATCAGACAGTCCACCTGTAATCGGCATGCGCCCCTCAAGATACGCATGTCTCTCGTTTGAACACCAACCATTATGTAACGTAGCTAGTCGATCTTGTAGGGTTAGCCTGCACCTGTTTCATGGCCATCTTTTTCAGAGCTATCGGTTTCGCTGATACTGCTGGTGATTTGTACGACGAGCCTTGTTGGTTGGTTATCATCTGCAGCGCCATGTGCAGTGTCGTGCAAGGGCCCGGGAGGGGAGATCCTTTTTTGCCACACTAAGGACCAAGGAGACTGCACAACAGGAAACTAGTGCTACCTATGATCTAGTGTTTGTCCTTGCAAAAGTCAGAGTAACACAAAACGGAAAGGAAATGCACCGTCTGGAAATTATTCTCTCTCGTTTGCTAAGGAATTGTTGCTCGAACATGGTTGATTTGATCTGCAGTTTGAACCTCTATATATGTCTCCACTCCACTGGCCAGCTGCTGTGTCTGCCTAGTATGAACTGAACTCTGAACATCTCAGTCTTGGGTGTCTAACTGAAGCTCTGTTTACCTGAAAAAAAGGTTCAGACGACGGTGTACAGATGTGTAGCTGACGAACAACCGAGTTCTTAGTACGGGTTTCTAGTTTCACATTGCACGTGGGATGGCTCGTCGTTTTGCATTTTGCGTGCTACCTTCTTGCACATGGGGTTGTTCTGAACTTATTTTGTTTTTTGAGTTGAGGTTGTTATGAACTACTAGAAGGAGGCCAGTACGTGTTTCGACTGCCAAGAGAAGCTAGCGCACAGAAGCTCGTGTATCTAGCCCATTGCCATGTTCTCTGCTACTCACAACAAATGGGCCTAATTCAAGCCTGACTGAGTGGTGAATCTCGGCACATAAGTGTAATATATGGCTGACAGTGTTTGGGCTTTGACCACGAGTTGTTGGTTGAGCATATCATGCTGAACGGAGAAGCTAAAGCGAAGCAATGGTACTTTGACATATTGGAACCATTACCGCATGACAAGTTTACTAGGCTGCCAGTTACGCTTTAGGCTATTTGGACAGCTAGAAGTAAGGCAATTCACGAGAATATATTTCAGAGCTCTCTATCTACTAATGGCTTCATTAATTCTTATATTAAGGAGCTCGAGAGATCCCCAAACCTACGGCATGTCGAGCTAACTGTGTTGCGGTTAGAGCTCAAACCAGGTGGATACCTCCATCACCTGGTTCTGATAAACTTAACTGTGATGCTACGGTGTCTAGGGATGGCCAAACATGAGCTGTTGGAGTGATACGCAGGGATATTAATGGAGTTTAACTTGGAGCTTATGGTGATTTTCAAGGGTTTATCTCATCGAGCCACTTTGGAATCACTTACATGCAGAGAAGCCTTGGCTCTAGATGAAGATCTTGCTCTTAGAAGATGTGTGATTGCCTTGGATTGCAAAGGAGTGGTGACTGTTATAATACAAGGAACAATGGCCAAATATGCAAAATTGTTATGAAAATAAATCAAGGTCAGAGCTTTCATCTTCGTAGTTGTTCCTTTGTTCATGAATTTAGAGCTTCGAATTATGAAGCACATAATCTATGCAAGCATACTTTATCTTTGGGTAGCGGTCGACATGAATTCCCCGTACTCTAACAATTTATTTAAGTGTTATCATGATCTAATAAAACTTGACAGATTATCTAAAGAAACATATTGAGTAGATGAGCAAGCCCTTTTTCATATGCTAGGGCCATGGTCTCATTTGTTTTAGATCGGGGGAAACTCTAGCCATGGCACGGAGGATCGACTACAACGTCATGGCATTGCGAACCACTACTTTTGCCCTTCCTGGATACACAACCTTGAGACGCGGTTGCACTAGTCCGCAAAACTGCAAGGTGAGACTCACCATGATATACAACATGAGCTAATAAAATGTTATGTGCAAGAGACCACTAAACTAGTCATTGAAGAACTTGATGGTGGTCATTTTGCAACATTGATGTTGGCGTGTTGTCCACGTCTCGTTGGGAGACCCCAAGAGCAAGGTGTGATGAGCACAACAACAAGTTTTCCCTTAATAAGAAACCGAGGTTATCAAACCAGTAGGAGAAAGGAAACGACTCAAAGGTGTTGCTAGCAACTTGGAGACCTGCACAACACAAACTCAAGACTTTGCCCAAACAAACAGTGAGGTTATCAATCTCAGTGGTTTGCTGTAACAAAGGATTAAGTGTATGGTGTGGAAGGTAATGGTGGTTTGCAATAAGTAAACAATAATAGTGGAAGATGTATCAATGGTAAAGATTGGACCGGGGTCCATAGTTCACTAGAGGTGTTCTCCTTAGATAAACAAACATGGCATGCTGGGTAAACAAATTACAGCAGGGCAATTGATAGGACTGAGCAAGGCATAACAATGCAATACTAGACATTCATGATCCTATGAGATTCGATTGGGCAATACAACAAGACACATAGACCGCCATCCAACTACATCTATGACTAGAAATCCACCTTCGGGTTATCATCCGAACCCCCTCCAGTATTAAGTTGCAAGCAACAGATAACTGTTTTAAGCAAAGTGTGTAAGCTAAACAATCTACTTACGCTTTAGGCCAAGTAATGGTTTTTTGACATGTTGGAATCATTACCGCATGACCAGTTGCCACTTACGCTTTAGGCCATTTAGACAGACGATAAGACAATTCACGAGGATTTTTAGAGCCCTCTATCTACTAATAGCTTCACTAATTCTTATATTAAGGAGCTACAGGAGATCGCCAAACCTACGATATGTCGAGCTAACCGTGTTGTAGTTAGAGCTCAAACCAGGTGGATACCTCCATCACCTAGTTCTGATAAACTTAATTGTGATGCTACTACGGATGGCACCCGCCGGGTATGGAGGCGGGTATGGCACCTCCATACCCTCCTCCACCACCTCTCCCTGCCACCACCACCCGCCTCCATACCCGTCGTCGGGACCAGGTCTCCACCAAACCCGCCACCCGGTGGGTACCCACGACCCGATGGGTACCCGCGACGTCCTTCCGCTTCTTCTAGACTCGACCGCATCGTCAGAGAGCGCAACAGATGGTGTGCATCCCCGCTTCTGGCCGCTCCCTTGTTGGTTCCCGATGCCAAACGACCTTCTTGCTAGCCGCTGCTTACTCCCCTGCCGTTCGACGTCGAGGACGGCACGCCGAGGAGGAAACCAAGCCGAGACCCACTCCCATGGGGCAGGATCTTCGGCAACTCCCGGTCGTTTCCTTGCTGGCGCAGCGGCGTTGGATTTGTGGGCGATGCACGACACTGGAGCAGTTCGTCCCCGGAGTCGCCGCCCTCCTTAGCATCCATTGGCTTGATATGTTGGAAACATATCTATAATTTTTTATGTTCCATGATTGTTTAGTATCTACTTTGCTTCACTTGTCCACACTTTGAGGTGCTTTTTACATGTTTTCTGGTACTAACCTATTAACAAGTTGCCACAGTGCAAGTTGCCCTTTCGCTGTTTTTGGTTTCGTAAAAGTTAGTAAAAAATATTCGAATTGGACGGAAGAAGGACAAAGTCAATTACTTTCCGTGGGAACAAGAAGTCTAGAGAAGAGCCGAGGCGGCCGAGGGGCCAACCCTTCTCAGCGCCGCCACAGTGGGCCCGCCTGGCTAGGGTTTGTGGCCTCGACCGCCTCCCGTCTCGCCTTCGCCTATAAGAAGCCCCCATGCAAAACCTTGAGTACCTGCTCAAAATCCACGAAACCGCTTGTAGCCGCCACCATCGTCCCTAGATCGGGGATCTGGTTCTTCCCAAGACCTCGCCGAGGGGAGATCATCCCAGGCTTTCTCAGATGATTCGTGAGTAGTTCCACCTTGGACTATGGGTCCATGTAGTAGCTAGATGGTTGTATCTCCTCCTTTGTGCTTTCATATATAGATCTTGTGAGTCTGCTCATGATCAAGATCTAATCTATTTGTAATCATGCATGTTGTGTTTTTGGGGATCCAATGGATATTGAGATTATTATGTTGGTTTGATTAATGGTTTTATCTTTATGATTCTATCATGTTTGTGTTGTTTGTGATCTTGCATGCTCTCTGTTACTAGTGGTTATCTTGGCCAAGTAGTTGCTAGTGACTCCAAGAGGGGGTATTTATGCTCGATAGTGGGTTCATGCTGAAGGGAATATGCCATGAGAGGCAATAATAAAGTGTTTATTATGTGTATTCTAAGTATATGATAGATGTTTATTTTGCATGCTATAATTGTATTGATACGGAAACGTTAATACATCTGTGTTTAATAAACAAACAGAAAGTTCCTAGTTATGCCTCTCTCATAAACTAGCTCGTTGATTAACAAGATGATCAAGGTTTCCTGATCATAGACATTGGATGTTGTTAATAATAGGATCACAACATTAGTGTAATGATGTGATGAACATTCATCCGAAGTATAGCATTACGATCAAAGTCATTGAGTTTATATTGCTATAACAACTTACGAAGTGATCCTAATCCTTAGACCATGAGATCATGTCAATCACTAACACCGGAAGAGTTTCTTGATGACATCAAACGTCACACTGTAACTGGGTGATTATAAAGATGACTTCAGAACTACTAAATTGTTATGTTGAGGCTCATGGATCGAGAGTGGAATTTGTTCATCCCGATTACGGATAGATATACTCTGGGCCCTCTTGGTGATATCACATTGGTTAGCTTGCAAGCAAGTGATTTGATCACTAGAATGTTATATCACGGGAACGAGAAAAGGGTGCATGTCGGTAACGAGATCAAACTAGGTATGGAGATACCGATGATCGAATCTCAGACATGTAATATATTGTGAAACAAAGGGATTAAGATACTAGCGTAAAAGGTTTCGACGATCATAGGAAAGTCATCGTTGAATGTGTGGGAGTTAGTATGGATCTCCAGGTCCCGCTTATGATTATTGATCGGAGAAGGGTCTCGATCATGTCCGCATTATTCGTGAACCGTAGGGTGGCACACTTAAGGGACACTGACATCCAATTGGAACAAAAGTTTCATGCCAGAAAGAATAACAAGCGCAGGAATTTAGTTCACTAGATACCAAAACAGGTTTTCGGGTGAAATTGCAGAAAGTGTTTTTGCATGTGAAATGAAATACTAGCAAGGGGTTATATGTGAATGTTTGTCATTAAAGTAATTAACAAAATTCTGAATAAATAAAAGGAGTCTTATTTAATGAGAGTTTGTATTAAATTTGTGGAAATTTAATAGTAATTTTGAGTGGGATTTTGAGTGGAGGGAATTGAAGAGATTTTTGTGAGTGGAGTGTCCACCCACATGAATGAAGGAGGGAGGGCAGCCCCATGGCTCAAGTGACACCCCTTGAGTGCCCCTCCTCCTATAAAAGGCACCACCTCTCCTCTCTCTCACTCACACCTCCTCGTGAAGGATCTCTCTCCCCCTCTATAATTTATCCCCCATGGTCTCGGACTAGCGAGATACATGTTCCCGGTGGCTATTCGGCAAGAAAGGGTTGTGCTTCCTCTGCATCGCTGGAGCGAGGAGGCGGAGGTTGCTCGGTGTCTTGGCAAAAGGAAAGCACGGATGCGTCATTGCTGTTTTGCGCGCTTAGGACTTCCTCTCAATCTTGAGATCGACGAGATTGTCTACATCAACCACGAGTTTAACTCATTGCTTTGTCCTTCTTCAAGGGTATGTTCTCTACGGATATACATCCTCGCTGTTTGTATCTATTAGATAGGTCTTGGTACATAGTTCCCATCGTAGGAAAAATTTTGTTTTCTATGCTACGAACCCTACAGTGGTATCAGAGCCGGATCTATGCGTAGATGCTTTACAGGGATAGTACGCATATGGGTATGTGGGCGATGATCATGATGTTGCTTCTTATTTGTATTTTGGATATTGGTGGCATAGTGGGATGAAGCGGCCCGGACAAACTTTACATGTCCTCGCATTACGAGACCTGCTCCACGCTTGGCATGCAACTAGTTTGCATAAGTGGCTAGCGGTGTCTCAGATTCCTACTATAGTCAATATATAATTTGCAACGAGTTGTCAACAATTTGGTTATCCTTGTTATGGTTCATGTTCAGAGGTAAGAACGGTTCTATCTTCGAAATCCCTAAGCCATGTAAAACTTGCAATGGATAAATTAGAGGCGTCTAGTTTAGATTGTTGCTGGGCTAGTGTTATGATATGGTGATGTTGTAAGTAGAAGTATGAGATGATACTCTTACAACATACATAACATGTAAGTTCCATAGACCTTGGCCTTACACATAGAGGTATGATAGTGATCATATCACGGTGCACATGATGGAGATCATATGCGGAAATCATATCATTCCACTTATAAACATGTGATGTTTAATAGCATCTTATAACATGTGATGTTTAATAGCATCTTATATTGCTTGTTTGGCGTTTTATTAGCATAATAAGATGATCCCTCATTTAAATATCAAGATAATAATGTGTTCTTCCTTAAGTATGCACCGATTATGTTTTCGACGCTCCAAGACATCACGTGATGATCGGGTGTTCTTGGATCCACGGCCATATTTCGGTTGTAAGACAGTTACACACGCGAATACTAAGGTTCTAACTTAGCGAGCCTAGCATGTACAGACATGGCCTCGAACACGCACCAAAAGGTTAAGCATGAGTCATATAGTAGATATGATGCCCATTTGATGCTCACCTTTGAAGCTACACCCACGGATGATCGGACTTGGTGTAGTGGATTTGGTTCATGTAATCACCAAAAGGCACGAGGGATGTCGTTTTTGAGTGGGAGTTCATTCTAATGTGGATTAGTTGAACTCAATCTATCATAAACTTAGTCTAAACTTTACAAATTCTGTTGTAGATGGCACCACCTACTTTTAATTTCAATGTGTTCATGGACAAAGAGAAACTTGCAACAAACGGTAGAAACTTTACCGAATGGGCCATGAATTTGAGGATTCTCCTCTCTGCTGCACAAAAGCAATATGTGCTAGAAGCGCTACTAGGCCCCCACCTTTCGATGATGCCCCTGAAAAGGAGAAGAATGTCTACCAGACTGCCAGAGGACCACAACTTAGTTCATTGCGCATATTGTATGGGCTAGAGCCGAACTTCAAAGCGCTTTAAAACGGCAATGCATTTGATACAATGGGTGAATTGAAAATGATTTTCACACACATGCTGTAGAGAGCTACAATGCTTCAGAAAGTTTTTAGCTGATGATGGAAGAGCACACTCAAGTGAGCATGTACTAAAGATGTCGGTTACCGATAAGCTTGTGTCCTTGGGAATAACGATTCCCATTGATTTAGGCATCCATCATGTTCTCATAGCCTCGACACCTAGCTAGAAGAGCTTTGATGAACTATAATATGCAAGGCATGAAGAAGTCTTCCCCAGCTTCACAATGCTTAAACTGCAAGTGGAGATCAACAAGGAACATCAAGTGTTGATGATCAATAAGAACACCGTTTCAAGAAAGACAAGAAGGGAAGTAAGGCGGCAAGTCGTTGCCAGGCTCGAAAAGAAACCCCGAGTTGGACCTAAGTCCGATACGAAAAGTGCTACTATTGTAAGGGATCGCCATCGAAGCAAATCGCCACAAGTATTTGGCAGAGAAGAAGGCCGGCAAGGCAAACAAAGGTATATATGATATACATGTAGGGTTTCGTAGCATGGAAAACAAAAAAATTCTACCGCATACAAACAAACAAGCCAAGATCTATCTACTAGATTGTAGCAACGAGTCGATATAATAACACACCCAAGAAGAATCCAAAGTGTATAACGAGAGCGGATTCTCGAGCGTGATGTAGACGAACTCTACACGATATCAAGATCACGAGACGATCCTTCCCAAGGCGCTGCTCCTAAGCGCCCCCAGCGGTCACACGCTCGGTACTGACGAAGACCTTCCTATCCCTTGTTCCAAAGAGGCAGAGGTTGTAGCACTCTCATGATTCCGCAGACAACGACGTGGTATCGAAGTAGAGGGAGATCTCGCAGGCTTCTTGCCGGATCGAGTATGGTGGACTATGAGAGAGCCCTCGGTGTTCTAGGGCTTAGACACACCAAGGAGGGGGCTAGGCCGGCGGCTAGGGTTTCACCTAGGCAGTGCCGGTGAGTGCCCTAGGGCCGACGGCGGCTATGGAGGCGGCGGCGGCGGCTTGGGGCTAGGGTTTAGAGGTGTAGGAACTTGTATCTAGGAGGGGAGCCCTGCCCCTCCTTTTATAGGTGGAGGGGGCCAAGGGAGGGAGTCCCTCCCCAACTCGGGCTTGGAGGTGGGTCAAGGTGGAGGAGGGACTCCTCCCAACTCGGTTTCCTCCTCTTTCTCCACTTCCCAAAATAGCTGTTGACTTTCAAACTAGGCGTTTGACTTTTCAAACAAGGATTTGATTAATCCCTCTATTTTGTTCAGCGATGACACTTAGTACATGATGCAATCATACCAACTTGATATAACACATCCATGTACCCTTCCCCTCCGAGTGCCGACATTCGAACCTTCTAGAACATTCCCGATGAAAACACCTAACCATTCCCCAACTCCTAAACGGACTTTCCTTATATGAATCTTATTCTCCGACCATTCTGGATCTCCTCGTGATATCCCGGATCCCATCCGAGACTCAACAACATTCGGTCTCTTTCTCATCATTCCATAACTACTCAAACAACATCGAATCCTTATGTGTCTCCCTACGGTTCGTGAATTATGCGGACATGATCGAGACACTTCTCCGAACAATAACCAATAGAGGAATCTGGAAATTCATATGGCTCCCACATATTTCTACGATTACTTTGTGATCGAATGAACCACTTACATACGATACCAATTTCCCTTTGTCTCACGATAGTTTACTTATCCGAGGTTATGATCGCCAGATCTCTGCATACCTAGTTCAACCTCGTTATCGATAAGTACTCTTTTCTCGTTCCCGTGATATGTGATCCCTTGTGAGCCAGTCACATGCTTGCAAGCTAATTGGATGACATTTCACCGAGAGGGCCCAGAGTAGATCTATCCGTCATATGGATGGACAAATCCCACTCTTGATCCATGTGTTTCAACCAATACTTTCCGAACACTCAATGCCACCTTTATAGCCACACAGTTACGGTGTGGTGTTTGATGTCATCAAAGCATCCATCTGGTAAAGGTGATATGCATGATCTCATGGTCGAAGGAATTAGGTTACTATGTATTAGAAATCATATAGCAATTGAACTATTTAAAATGACTTGATCTTTATGCTATGCTTATCTATAGGAGTATGTCCACCATATCATTCTCCTAACGATATGATCTTGTTGTTAATAACATCTCAATGTTCATGATAGGGAAACCACGATCATTTATTAACCAACAAGATAGTGATGTATATAGGCTTTACTAGGGACTTCAAATTAAGTTTACAAATCACACAAGTATTAATGTTTCCTTGTTAATACTATTATAGCATGAATGTAAACATTTATCATAAACACAAAGATATAATAATAACTATATTTATTTTTGCCTCTAGGGCATATCTCCAACAGTCTCCCACTTGCACTAGAGTCATCTAATCTAGATTACATGGTAATATACCGAACAGCCATGGCAGTTTGGTGTTGGTCATGTTTTGCCCTCGGGAGAGGTTTAGTCAACGGATCCGCCACATTCAGATCTGTGTGTACTTTGCAAATCTTTATATCCCCATCTTGGATATGTTCTCGAATAGCGTGAAAACGAGCTTGATGTGCTTCAGCTTCTTGTGTGACCTTGGTTCTTACGATTGGCTATGGCCCATGTTATCACAAAGAGATAGACATTGGGTCCAACAGACTAGGAACCACACCTAGCTCAGAATGAACTCTTTCATCCATATCGCTTCTTGTGAAGCCTCCGGCAGCCATGTATTCCGATTCAGTTGAAGATCTCGCCACAACGCTTGCTTTGCACCTCCAGCTAATCGCTGCACCATTCAAAATAAATATGTATCCAGATTGTGATTTAGAATCATCCGATCAAGTTCCAACTAGCATCGGTAACCATTAACAACGAGTTGTTCATCACCTCCATAAGAAAGAACCATATCCTTAGTTCTTCTCAAGTACTTCAGGATGTTTTTGATCATTGTCCAATGATCCACTCCTGATCACTTTGATATCTAGTTAAACTAACAAAGATATGCAATGTCGGGTCTAGTACATAGCATGTCATACATTAGAGATCCTATGGCTGAGGCATAGGGAGTCTTACTCATCCTTTCTCTATCTTCTGCCGATGTCGGACTTTGAGTTTTACTCAAGGTTGTATTGGGCAACATGGGAAAGAACCCTTTCTTGCTATCTTCCATTCCAAACCTCTTTAGAACTTTGTCCAAATATGTACTTTGTGACAATGATATTTATGCTTTGATCTATCTCTATAAATCTTTATGCCTAATATGTAAGCTGCTTCGCCAAGATCCTTCATTGAAAAACTATTATTCAAATATTCCTTAACACTATTTAGAAGGTCTACATCATTCCCAATCAACAATATGTCATCTACATATAGTATTAAGAATGCTACAGAGCTCCCACTCACTTTCTTGTAAATACAAGCTTCTCCATAAGTTTGTACAAAACCAAAACTTTGATCACCTTATCAAAACGTTGATTCCAACTTCGGGATGCTTGCTTCAATCCATAGATGGACCGTTGAAGTTTGCATACCTTGTTAGCATCTTTAGGATCAACAAAACCTTTGGGTTGCATCATATACAACTCTTCATCAATGTTCCATTGAGGAATGCTGTTTGACATCCATCCGCCATATCTCATAATCATAATATGCAGCGATCGCTAACATAATCCTCACAGACTTTAGCTTCGCCATCGGTGAGAAAGTCTCATCGTAGTCAACTCCTTGAATTTGTCGAAACCCTTTATGCATAAGTCGAGCTTTATAGATGAATATTACCATCAGCATCTGCTTTTCTTCTTGAAAATCCATTTGTTCTCGATAGCCTTCCGCCATCCTAAGTCTACCAAAGTCCATACTTGGTTTTGTACATGATCCAATCTCGGATTTCATGGCTCCTTGCCATTTATTGGAATCTGGCTCATCATCGCTTCCTCATATGTCTCGTGGTCATCGGTGTTGTCCACCAACATGACACTCATAACGGATCATACCAACTGGAGTGGTACGAAGTTCTCGCTGACCATGAGGCTCAGAAAGTAACTTCAACCGAAGTTTCATGATCATCATCATTAGCTTCCTCTCTAATCGGGTGGTGCAAAGGCCACGTGAACTTCTTCCGTGTCGCGCCATCGCAATTTTGAGAGAAGGTTCACAACCTCGCCGAAGTTCTACTTTCCTTCCAAATACTTCTTTTGAGAGAAATTCCTTCTAGAAAGGATCCATTCTTGGCAACGAAGATTTTGCCTTCGGATCTATGATAGAAGGTATACCCAGTTTCCTTCGTATCCTATGAAGACGATTTTTCCGCTTTGGGTTCAAGCTTGTCCGCTGTAACTTCTTTGCATAGGCTTCAAGAACCCCAAACTTTAATGAATGACAATCTAGGTTTCTTCCCAAACCATAATTCATACGGTCGCTTCAACGGATTTAGATGGTGCCCTTTTAAAGTGAATGCGGCTGTTTCAATGCATAACCCCAAAATGATAGCGGTAAATTTGTAAGTGACATCATAGAACTAACCATATCTAAGAGAGTTCGACACGACGCTCGACACACCATTACGCTGTGGTGTTCCCCGGTGTCAATTGTGAAAGTATTCCGCATTTCTTCAAATGCTCGCCAAACTCAGAATCTTAGATATTCACCTCCACGATCGTAACGTAGAAATTTTATCTTCTTGTTACATTGATTCTCTACCTCACTTTGAAATTCCTTAAACTTCTTTAAAGTTTCGACTTATGTTTCATGAAATAGATATACCCATATCTACTCAAGTCATCCGTGAAGGTAAGAACATAACGATAATCATCACAAGCGCTACACTCATTGGACCACACACATCGGTATGTATGATTTCCAATAAGTCCGTAGCTCGCCCATCATACCAGAAAATGGAGTCTTAGTCATTTTACCCATCGACATGCTTCAGATCTTTCAAGTGATTCAAATCAAGTGATTCAAGAAGTCCATCGGAATGGAGTTTCTTCATACGCTTCACTCCAATGTGACCAAGATGACAAAGGTTACATATAGGTCGAAAGTTATCGCCGATTTCAAACGCTTAGCCTCAATGTTATTAATATGTGTATTTCCACTATCGAGATTCAACAAGAATAGACCATCTATCAAAGGTGCATGCAAAAAACATATTACTCATATAAATCGAACAACCATTATTCTCGGACTTAAACAAGTAACCGCCTCAAGAATAAACAAGATCCCGATATAATGTTCATGCTTAACGCAGTACCAAATAACAATTATTTAAGTATAAAACTAATCCCGATGGTAGATGAAGGTAGCGTGTCACCGCGATCACATCAACCTTTGATCCGCTTCCAACGCCAGATCGTCACTCGCTCTTCGCTAGTTTCCGCTTATTCTCGCAAGACCTGCTTCGAAGTTACAAATATGAGCAACCGAACCAAGATCAAATACCCAGGAACTACTACGAGTACTAGTGAGATACACATCAATAACATGTATATCGGATATACCTTTCTTATTGATGTTGCTGCTCTTCAACCGCCAAGTACTTTGGGCAATTCCGCCCAAAGGACCTTCTCCCTTGCAAAGAAAAGCACTCAAGATCGTGCTTAGGTCCAGCCTTGGTCTTCTTCAAGGTGGTAACTTTCTTACCACCCTTCTTGAGGTGTCCCTTCTGCTTAGACTTGCCTTTCTTGAATTTGGTGGTCTTATTGACCAACAACACTTGGTGCTCTTTCTTGATCTCCACTTCGCAGATTTCAACATGGCAAAAGAGTTCGCAATGTCTTGTTCATGTTTTGCATGTTGTAGTTCATCACAAAGTTCTTGTAACTTGGTGGTAGTGATTGAGGATCGGTAAATCCTCAAAGCATTAGGGAATCATTATACCTAAGCTTTGAAGTTTGTTCAAGCGTCTGCACATCTTAAGCACATGCTCACCGACGGAGTCGCCTCTTCCATCTTGCGCTTAAAGAACTTTTCGAAGCCTCATAGCTTTCAATTGCCGCATGAGTCTCAAAGATCAATTTGAGATCCTTAAAATATCATATGGGTCTGAATTTCAAACCTTTTCAAGCTCCAATTCTAAACTATACAAGATAGCACACTGAACTGTGGAGTACGAGTCTTCCGAGTGAGGTAAACATTCTTTACTTCATCGGCAAAGATCACCGCAGGGTCACCCAAATGCATCCAAAGACATAGGTCAAATTACCACCTATGAGGACAATCTCAAATTGTGGAACCAATCCACCAAGTTGCTTCCATTGTTTTTCAACTTTTCTTTCTCGTAGGAACGCATTAAAATTGACGGTAATGCCATTGATCTACAACATATTTGCAATAGTTTAGACTAAGTTTATGACAAATTGAGTTCAAATTAATAATAAAATTAATCTAGGTGAACTCCCACCAAAACAATATCCCTCACATTGTTTTAGTGATCACATTAAACCAAATCCACCATATCAACACCGATCATCACGAGAGCTGATATAGTTTCAATGGCTAACAATCGACATGTTCATCATATCTACTATATGATTCATGCTTACCTTTCGTGATCCATGTTCCGAGACCATGTTTGTACATGCTAGGCTCGCCAAGATCAAACCTTAGTTTCCGCATGAGCAAATCTGCTTGCTCATGTTGTATGCACTTGCGGAATCTAACACACCCGATCATCACGCGGTGCTTCAAACAACAAGATTTAGCAACGGTGCTAACTAAGGGTGAACACTTTATGACTTGAAATTTATGCATGAGGGATCATCTTATAATGCTACCGCTTTACTAAGCAATACAAGGTGCATAAAGGATTAACATCACATGCAATTCATAATATGTGATATGTTATGGTTTTCTTCTTTGTGCTTCCGATTCCATCTTCAAGCACTTAACATGATCTCCATCATCACCGCATTGCATCAAGGTCAATGACGCTTCTCCATGGTTGTCGCCCAATCGCTTCAACTATTACAACTACTTTGAATAGACACGCTGGTCTTAATATAAATTAAAGACAACCATATATTTCTCGCCGTTGCCAACTTACAATAAGAAACATTGCATACATCAAATATAATCACAATCATGGCCATATCACATCAGACACCCTCGCAAAACAAAGTTAGACGCCTCTACTTTCTTTTGCATGTTTTACGTGGTTTGGGGCTTTCAATAAGTGTCGCTCTAACTTACTTAACAAGAACCACAACATTGATACTAGTATTGTTAATCACCCGCTGTAAATTGGATCTTAACTATGCTAGGAGAAACAGCACCCTAAAGCCACTTATGCAATACAAGTTGCATGTCAAGCGTGGAGCAAGTCTCATGAACGATGTCATGTAAGGTTAGCCCGCCGCTTCATCCCAACATCCCGCAAGATGCAAAGTAAACAAGAAGCAATCGACAATAAAAGCATCAACGCCCACAATGACCATTGTGTTCTACTGCAACAGATCTACATATAGACACGGCTCGATACTAATCGTAGGGTTTCAGAGCATGGAAAACAAAAAATTCTACCGATACAAACAAACAAGCCAAGATCTATCTACTAGATTGTAGCAACGAAGTCGATAGAATAACTCACCAAGATTCCAAAGTGTTTAACAAGAGGATTCTCGTGGGTGATGTAGTCGCATTTTCCCGATCTCAAGATCAGAGACGATCCTTCCGGCGCTGCTCCGAAGGCCCCAAATGGGTCACATCGCTCGTACTCAACGAAGACCTTCCTCTCCTTGTTCCAGCAGGCAGCAGAGGTTGTAGCACTCTCCTCGCGATTCCGGCTGCACAACGGCGTGGTACCGGAAGTAGAGGGGAGATCTCGCAGGGCTTCGCCTTAAGCCGGAGCGAGTATGGTGGACTATGAGAGAGCCCTCGGTGTTCTAGGGCTTAGATTGTCACATCCCAAATTTTAGATTTGGTTCTGCATATCATTCATATCATCGCATCACACTTTTCCATGCAAAACCGTCGATTGAAAAGAATCGGCGAAACGCTATTTTCTAAACCCTATTCTATTTTACTACGAGGCTCCTGCGGGAGGCTTTAGTAGGACTTGCGTTGTCCACCCTTGTAGCCTAGTGGTTTCGTTCAACCCTTGACCCTAGATTGTTCCCCTCGATTTTACAAAACCGTAGGAGAAAGAATCGCCCGATTCGGAACTCGTACGGAAAAGTTGTCGCCGTTTTATTGAGAGTCGGAAAAACGGTCCGATTTTCGGCCTATTTCCGAGTCCTTTTCCAATTCCGCCACAATCAGCGAGGGACCCCACGAGGGGGCCCCACATAAGAGGCACCCGCTGCCTCAGAACCGATTCTCTCACGCCTCGATCGTCGCCCACTCGACGCTGCTCGCCCGCCTCGGATCCACGCATCGACGCCCCTCCTCGTTTCCGCGCCATCGCGGCCGCTAAGACCCCGCCGCCACACTTCTTCCCCACTGGGCCGCCAGGTACACCACGATTGCCAGCAATACAATAGTCGCTCAGCGCTGCTTTCGCCGGCAGCCGGGCAGCCATCAGCGCCGCCAAGCGCTGCGCCACAGCGCCGACACATGCCGCTTGCCGCTTACACGCATGCACCTGCTGCTAGCAGACGCTGCCTTTATGTCAAGCGCCAAGGCCGCCTTTGCTGCGCCGCAGCACGCCTGCAGCCGCTGTTGCCAGCTACATACACGAGCCGCCGCCACACGCCTTGCTGCTTGACGCTTCACAAGGCTGCCAAGCTGCTGCCGTGTTAAGTTTCACCGCCGGATGCGATCGCTGCAACAGTTCGCCGCACCGCCGAGTTCGCGGTTCGCTGCTCGCTCCTAAGTCTGCAGCCACCGTTAGATTTCAGATCAGCGTTTAGATCAGCCATTGACGAGTCAGACTCAGGCGTTGACTAGTCAGACGCCCAGTCAGCGCCTCAGTCAGCAGCGCGTTGACCAGTCAATGTATACGCTTGACTGGTTATTTTCGTTAATCGCTTTAGTTGACAGATTTCGGTGAAACTTGTAAATTGCGTAGAAATTAAACCGTTTGGCCAAAAATTGCAAATAAAATATGTGTAGATTCAGTGAGTCGTGTAGAATCTCGCTGTACCTTTGGTTCAGGCTTTTGCATCAAGGTTTAGTACAGTTTAATCAAAGAGGTTAATGGCCTTTTTGGAGTAATTAATTCATAGAAAAAGATCCGTAGCTCCAAAATCGCGTATGATATGTCACTGGATTCAGTGGAACGAGGGAATCTCATCGTGAATTAAAAAGATAGACTTACAGTAAAAACTTCTGCAGAAACTGTCTAGTGACTTTCTGCAGTGTTTTAATTACTCGGGGAGTTTTATAATTCCTTTTTGAGTAATTCCAGTTGGTACTGTTTCTAATCAGCGATTCCTATGCGGTAGAATTTTCCAAGATTTTACAAATAGTATACTACCGGGTAGTGAATTATTTGAGTTCTAGCTCTAGTTTTGAGCATTACTTTTTACTTAATAGTTTTCCTAGCGCTAAAATTATTTTCCATGCATGCAATCAGTAGTATTATTGAATAGGATTATGTGGTGCAGCTGTAGCACCAATTCACTTGCCTTGCATATCTTCATGCATCATCTTTGTTGCATATGCTTGTGGATTGTTTGTTTATGAATGCAATTGTATCGTAGATTGTGACGAGTGCAACGCTTGCTCGTGTGTGGATTGTTCTTCCGATCGCTACAACCAAGGCAAGTAGATGCTACTTTGTTCATGATATCGCCCTACTATTTTCAATGCATTGTCGGTATTTTGTAGATGCATGTGTAGGATGATACTATCGCTATGCTATGTCCTATTATGTGGTAGGGCTTTCCTTGTAGATGAACCACCGTTGGTAGATGTGCTTAGCCATGCTATGTTGAACGAGGGCTGTGTTACATCACCAAGTTGTTTCTAAAACTATTGGTTTGTGAAACTAAAACAACTTAATCAATGAATCTCCGTGTGATGGTATTGATAATTTTGGTGGTTTCATTGGAAAGGCACCCGGTATCGAGAGAAATTGATTGGCTTCTTTATTGTGTAGTTTACGTGTACAACCATGTGCCAATAATGGAATGGGCGGTTGGTTGGACTTAGTAGGTTGTGGTGACCCGAACCAGATCCGTAGATGTAGAATTTTGGTAGGTTGGATCGGTGCGCCGATTGGGGAGCTACTTCGACGGTCTCTTCTTGAACTTCTCCCTATCATCACCCAAAATGAGAGTGATGGCACGAGCTGGGCTGGCCAAGTCACATGGGTAAAGTGTACTAACCCCTGCAGGGTGTATAATCTAATCGATTAGCCGTGTCCCCGGTTATGGACAACTAAGTTGCTTGATATTGATTCCAAGAAATGTTTCTCGCTCATTCTAATTTCATAATTGTTTCAATATTGTTGGGTTAACTTAATTGGGATCTTTTCAAAGAAAATCAAAACTGTTTATGAAAGTAGGACAAAGGTATTTGCAAATGCAAGCCAGACACAGCTCCACTTGCCAAATATGCATGTAGATGTTAGAATTATTGTCTCCATTACTAGCTCTACTTGCCATACATTCCATGTATTGACCCTTCGGGGTTGCTACGTTTCATGTTGCAGGTTATTCCGATTCTGAGTAATCGATATAGGCCACGGTACTCCACTCGGCACTTGTTCACTTGTGGGCAATTTGAAGAATGGAGGATTTACTTTATTTATGTTGCTACCTGAATAATTTGAGCTATCCTTGAGCTAAGCTTTTATTGTAATAATGGTACTCTGGATCTTCGTTATTTATGATACACGGATGTTTGCTATGTTATTCTTCTTATTCTATTGTGGGCCAATGAACCGATCCAGGATTGGCATGTCACATAGAAGCCACGGTCTTTCGTAACCGGTGTTACAGGATGGTATCGAGCCGTGTGTCATTCAGAGGATCGTGACCTAGTATTGATTAGGAAGCCATAGATTTATTAAAGCCTATATTAACTCTGTCTTTCATCTTATGCCTTTCACCTCGTGAATTCTTACCATATGCTATTCTCACACTTTCCTCTTTTACTTGATAGATGGGAGAAGTCAGACCTAGTATGCCACCATGGAGTCACCAAGGCCCTTTGCAAGGCTTAGCTCAGCTCTCGCAGTCATTGGGATTGCCACCATGTTCAAGGGAAGAAGGCTGTACACCTATGGATATGGAGAGGATGCATGGGAGATCACTACCTTCATATTCAGAGATGCCGCCTTGCCAAACCCAATGCATTTGATCTACACCAAGACATACCGTGAATCGGGGACTTGGTATCAACTTGGCCATACATGAAGCCTGTCTGCCAAAGGCTATAATGTCCGACACCCATCGCGCCAGATTCACCCTACCGTGACTATGGAAGGCGGATGAAGATGGGCACATTGTGGTTACCCAGGCGGCAGAACAATATGCCGCCCGTCACGAGGCACATAGAGGACATGGAAAGGAGAATGGAGCTCTAGCCGAGAAGGTGATGATGATAAAGGAGATTGCAGATTTTGCTAGCAATGGTATGGCAGCCTGGTCCAAGGAAATTGACACCTGCATGAAGTTGTGGGAGTTCGAGAATGCCCCGACAGCCAGAGATGCAACCATAGCTCATCTTCATGGTACTATGCAGGAGAACACCTAGAACATACAACACCGCAAGGGACCGTCCAGAAAGGGATCAAACTATTGAAGCTATGACGGCCCAGATTGCCGCTCTCCAAGCACAGCTGAATCCACCCTCTGATGATGACAATGGAGATGATGGCAACAATGGGGATGATGATGAGTGGAGCGATGATGATGATGAGGGCGAGGATGATGATGATGGAGCGATGATGGTGGAGGAGATGAAGGCAGCTGTTGCAGCTGAGAGTGAAGAAGAAGAGGAGGATCCGTAAGAGGTGGAGTTTGAGATCTCAAGTGATGATTCAGGAGAGGTGTACACTCCGCCGCCATGGTTGAACCCTGAGCGCGTAACGATGACAAAGAAGGACCTACCGCAACCTCTTCAAGGAGTAGATAGAAGTCCACCAACTAGTCCACGTTAGGCAAATTCGTTAGGAATAGTCTCGATCATTGTGAAGCTTAGTTCGTGTTAGTTCAAGATTGTTTAGTTGCTTATTTGTGTACTCCAATATCCCAGGAATTATTTGTGCAAAATTTTATTAAAGAGTTATGGCAAGTTTGGTTACTATCTGTGTTATTTTCGCTGCAGTTTTCTGCTGATACAGCAGTACTGTACGATTTTTCATATTTTTCTGGTAACTGGGAAAATCTGAAAAAAATTGGGCTGATGCGAAACTCTCTGTACTATATGTGCAAAAATCAGCTAAATTTTCTGATGAGTTTAAGTCAGGAGGAAAAATTCGCGAACGCTGCTGGACTGTTCTGGCAGATTGCTGTTTTGTTGCTTAGTTGATCAACTGTTTAGTTAACCATTGCCAACTCTTGTAAAACTATTTCAGTAGGTATATACTGCTAGGATAACCCCTGGGATGTTGCTGGATCACTTGTTTGTTGATGTGTTGCTTGCTTGTGATTGTATGCTATTGTTTGTTGTTGATTGATCATATGCATGGGTAGGATCCTATTATCGGAGTTGATTCTTTCTAAACTTACCTGTGCTGAACCGCAGATGCCTCCCCGCCGTCAACCCACTGAGTTGGAGCAACTCATGGAAGCTCAGGGACAGCTGACCCAAGTGATGACTCAGTTCATGGCAAATCAGAACAACAACAATGGAAACAATCAGCCTCGGGGAGATGCTCTCACCAGATTTCGAGGTTAAGGCCAGCTAAGTTCTCTCATGGAACCAATGGTTGCTCTCACTGGTTGCGCTTCGGTCAACAAGGATCTGGTAACTGTTGGATGCTGATGCTGAGAAGGTGAGGTTTGCCGCTCACCTCTTGGAGGGACCCGCTTCTTGGTGGGACACTTTTCAGATCACCCACCCATTGGATACCGTGACTTGGGCAATGTTTGAGGAAGGTTTCAGGACCAACCACGTGTCTTCAGGAGTTCCGAGCCTGAAGAGGAAGGAGTTCCGCAACTTGCACCAAACCAATCGCACCGTGGCCGAGTACATTGAGGAGTTCAACAACCTGTCCCGTTATGCACGAGGATGTTGACACCGATGCAAAAGGAGGGAGAGATTCCTGGATGGCCTCAATGATGAGCTTTCAGTACAACTACTGGTGGTTTATTGCCCCACTTTCCAGGAGCTTATGGACAAGGCCAGGATCTTGGAAGGGAAGCACAAGCAGGTGGAGAACCGCAAGAGGAAGTAATAATCACCACTGGTTCACATCACAAGTCTCGCGACTTCATATGATGGATACTCCAAGCATGGAGGGAGTGACCATGGAGCCATGACCGCCACCACCATGGAGGCGATGGGCATCGTCATGACAACCATAGGAGCAGCCACCACAGCCACAAGGAGGACACTCTCACCACTCTGGAGGACCACGGTGGACATGACCGCATAACCGTGATCGCAGCTTTGTGAAGAAGGATCTGAGTGAGGTGACATGCTTCAAGTGTAGCAGAAAGGGACACTATGCTGACAACTGTCCGGAGAGGAAGGGACTGAAGCCAACCAACAGCGAGAAGGCCACAGTGAACCACATGAATGTGGAGGAGATTCCAGATGAGCCTGACCTTGTGATTGGTAAGTTCCCAATCAACACTCATCCTACACTTATACTTTTCGATCTTGGTGCATCATTCATTTCATATCAAGGGCATTTGTGGATAAGTATAAGTTACCTCTGAGTCTATGAAAGGGTCTATTAGGTGAGTTCACTGGAGGAGATATGATAGCTAAGCGCGGGATGCCGATTTAGCGTGAGGATTGGAACACACAACTTCATTGCACATTTGGTAGTGTTGGAATCACAGGGATTAGATGTTATTCTGGGTATGGATTGGATGTCTATGCATGGGGGACACATAGATTGTGCACAGCGAGCTGTTTCACTCAAAACCCCGGATGGTAAGAGGATTAGATTCAAGTCGGCAGTGCGACCGGGAAGGTGTAAGTTGAATTCTCTTAAGGGGTTAGTATGGATACCATGCCGGTGATTAGGGATTACCCGACGTGTTTCCGAAGAGCTGCTGTATGCCACCTGAGGAAGTAGAGTTTCTTATCGACCTGATGCCGTGAACAGACCTATTGCAAAGAAACCATATAAGATGGATGTGGATGAGCTGAAGGAATTGAAGAAGCGATTGAAAGAGCAGTTGGACAAAGGGATTCATTCAGCCTAGTTAAATGCGTCATGGGTGCACCTGTACATTTGTGGAGAAGAAAGACAGCACCAAGAGATTAGTGGTGGACTATCGCTCGCTGAATGAAGTGACCATCAAGAACAAGTACCCTCTACGAACATAAATGATTTGTTTGATCAAGCGGAAGGAGCGAAGGTGTTATAAGATTGATCTGCGATCAGGCTACTTCAATTGAAGATCCGGAGGAGGACGTACCAAAACCGCCTTCACCACTAGGTATGGTTTATATGAGTATCTGATTATGTCTTTTGGACTAACGAATGCCGGCATATTTCATGACCATGATGAACAAGGTATTTATGAGTACTTGGACAAGTTCGTGGTGGTGTTTATTGATGACATACTGATATATTCCAAGGATGATGTCGAGTACGAGAAACATCTGCTGACGATTATGGAGAACCGAGGGAACACAAGCTGTATGCCAAATTCAGCAAGTGTGAATTCTGGCTTAACACCGTTGGGTTTCTTGGACACGTAGTGTCGGGAGAAGAGTCATTGTTGATCCAAGCAAAGTGACTGGCGAATCGATGGGAAGCACCCAAGAATGCGGGAGAGATTCGAAGCTTTTTGGGACTTGCTGGATATTACCGGAGGTTCATTGAAAACTTTTCCAAGATTGCTAAGCCGATGACTGAACTTCTGAAGAAGGAGAGGAAGTTCGAATGGTCAGACGTATGTGAAGCCAGCTTTCGGGACCTGAGCGTCGACTAGTGACCGCACCTTACTGTGCTTACGGATCTTGAAGGATTTCCAAGTGTCTTTGTGATGCTTCTCGGAAAGGACTTGGGAGGCGTGCTGATGCAAGATGGGAGAGTAGTGTCTTATGCCTCGCGACAACTCAAGCACCATGAGCGGAATTACCCCACACACGACTTGGAGTTAGCGTCAGTGGTTCATGCGCTCAAGGTATGGAGGCATTACTTAATGGAAAACAACGTGATGTGTACACCGACCACAAGAGCCTGAAGTACATATTCACTTGAAAGGAATCGAACATGAGGCAAAGGAGATGGTTGGAACTTATCAAGGATTATGATATGAATCTACAATACCACCGGAAAGGCCAATGTAGTAGCGGATGCTCCGAGCGGAAGGTTTATGCCAATGGATTGACAATTGGTGAATTCGAGGATTTGTGCAAGCAATTCAAGGACCTTGGACCGAGGTAGTATCTGAAGGATACTTGGCTACAATGGAAGTCCAACCCGGCCTTCTGAGGACAGGATCATAAAGGCTCGAGATAGGAGACAAGGAAATAGAGGAGATAAAGGAAAAGATGAAGGAGAATCAGGAAAAGGATATTCGTAAGGATGAGCATGGTACCTTGTGGTATGGAGATCGTTTGTGTGTGCCCAGCGACCCGGAGATAAGGGAGTTGATTCTACAGGAGGCTCATAACTCGCCATACTCCATACATCCGCAACACAAAGATGTATATGGATTTGAAGAGCAGATTTTGGTGGAACAACATGAAGGAGATATCGCCAAGCATATTGCCCTATGTGATGTATGCAGCCGAGTGAAGGCGGAACACGAAGCCAGCAGGATGCCCCTTTGCCCGTGCGATTGGAAGTGGATAGAGTGGGAATGGACTTTATCACAGGATTGCCCGGGACCAGGTCAGATATGACTCTATTTGGGTAGTGGTGGAAGCCATTTGACCAAGGTAGCCCACTTTATACCGGTAAAGACAACCTATCTGAAAAGTGCAAAGTTGGCCAAGATTTACATGGACAGGATTGTGTGCCTACAGTTCCCAAGAGTATCGTATCGATAGAGGCACCCAATTTACCTCACACTTACGGCGCCCATACATGAGTCACTTGGTACTAGATTGAGTTTAGCACAGCGTTTCACCTGGGATGGACGGAGAGGGTGAATCAGATTTTGGAAGACATCTTTGAGAGCTTGCGCCTTGGCTCATGGTTCTAGTTGGGATGAGAATTTGCCATATGTTGAGTTTTCCTACAACAACAGCTATCAAACCAGCATCAAGACGTCACCGTTCGATGTGCTATATGGGAAAGCTATGCGAACACCATTGCTATGGGATGGAGTAGGAGAAAGTCGGTTGTTTGGACCTGATTTGATCAAGGATCTTTGAGGAGAAGGTAAGCCTTGATTAGAAACAGTGAAGGTAGCACAATCAAGGCAGAAGAGCTGGCGGCGTAGCGCAAGGAAGTGGTGTATGAGATAGGTGATAGAGCATACCTCAGAGTGTCGCCATCAGGAATCAAGAGATTTGGAATTAAGGGTAGTGGCACCTCGATTTATTGGACCCGTATCGGGTCTTAGCATGCAAAGGAGAAGTTGTTTATCAGTTGGAGTTGCCGGAGGCTACATCGCTATTCACAATGTGTTCCATGTATCCCAGCTGAAGAAGTGCCATCCGGAGATGGTGGATACACCATTGAGAGACACTGCACGCTTAGAGGAGGTTCAACTTGAGAACGATTTGACCTATGAGGAGAAACGGTCAAAGATTCAGAGACAACGAGAGGATTACCCGTACCAAGGCGATCAGGTTTTGCAAGGTGCGGTGGAGCCACCACACGAAGAGGAAGCCACTTGGGGCGTGAGGATGACATCCGAGAGGACTACCACACCTATTTGCTAGCAGCGCGAATCTCGAGGACTAGATTCATCTTAAGGGGTTAGTCTTGTCACATCCCAAATTTTAGATTTGGTCTTGCATATCATTCATATCATTCAAAAGCATCATGCTTTTCCATGCAAACCGCCGATTGAAAAGAATCGAAAACGCTATTTTCTAAACCCTATTCTATTTTACTACGAGGCTCCTACGGAGGCTTTAGTAGACTTACGTTATCCACCCTTGTAGCCCTAGTGGTTTCGCCAACCCTTGACCCTAGATTGTTCCCTCGATTTTACAAAACCGTAGGGAGCAAGAATCGCTTCGATTCGGAGCTCAGATTTTAAAAGTTATCGCTGCTTATTGAGAGCTCTAAACGGTCCGATTTCGACGCATTTCCGAGTCCTTTTCCACTCATGCCGACCAGACAGGATCTCACGAGGGGGCTCCATATAAGAGGCATCCGCTGCCTCGGGAACCGCGCCTCCTTTCGCCCGCCTCGTCGCCCGGGCGCCGCCTCCACCTCGATCGTGCCCCCCTCGGGCCCTCGGGATCCGCGATCGCCCCGCCGCCTCCTCCCTCGTTTTCGCGCCCG